>CM068376.1:273211564-273316564 GCA_034769895.1 Magicicada septendecula
TAATGAATAAATTAAAACATACTTTTTTAAATAATTACTATTGATAAGTCAAAAATTATGTTTTTAATGTCTTAATACGATAAACATTTACTGATATGTTTACAGAGAATAAACTACAATTAATTTCTGGTTTCTGATTTGTTGACAAGAGAACAACGAAAAAATATTTAAAACTCGATTGTGTTTGAACTTGGAAATTCAATAAACACAGTACACAGAGACAATATATGTAGGAAGACTATGTTTTTAGAGAATAATGTTTGAAAGATGAAACTGAAAATAAGAAAGCCCGTACATGCACTCTCCGGAAAACAGGTAAATTTCCCCCGTCTTAAAAGTAATGTTAATAGGGGTTGTATAGGGTGAACTTCCCCCGATCGACTTCATGGAAGGACCTCGGCTCATTGACCCAAGTATTATAATTAGAATTATAGATGATTATCGATAATGTATTGGTAGTGACTATCGATAAAACGTAGTGCCGGAGTGCTACATGAATTTATTCATTCAACGTAAAGAGGCACTTTGAATAACGTATTATACCAAAACTTTTTCAACAATCGGTACTAAAGGAAGTAATCTAATTATTTTTTTAATTTTAAAAGCTAGTAAAATGTAGTTACCAATTAGTCCTTTATTATATTCAATTTGCTTAGGAATGGAGGAAAACCCGAAACCTAGTTATCATTAGAATTTGAAGATAGCATAAATTTAATCTTTCACGTAATTCACAGCAATCTTTAGAAGTTAACTTCCGTTACTTTAGTACTGATTTCACATTCTTAAATTATCTCATTTTAAATTATGTTAACGTTTTGAACATATAATTTAGAAAAAAAAAATACTCGTAAAACTATCAAATCGTTTAAAATTGTAATACGTTTTTTAATATCTTACATATTCTTATAAGATTATTTTCATTTAAAAATAATATATTTTTGCAAAACATAATATTTAATAAATGTAGTTTAAGGTAAGTATAAGGGGAAACAGGATTTCGTAGGCTTTTATGATTTCATTTTTCACATGGGACGCATCAAAACACATCCACAATTACTATAAATTCGCCTGAAAAGTCTGTAATTAATTTAGTTACAAAACTCTAAACTTACAAATAAAATATTTACTAGAAGGATAAGTGTTCCTTTTTACAAATTCAAACGTGGAAATACGTGTTCCTGCCTCGAATTCGGCCCTATGTTTCTTTACGATTTACGAATTGACTTCAGATATTTAGGGTTTGATCACTTTTATCATTCCTCAAATGACCGTTTAAAAAATTTTGCCCCTTATACGGGATGTTGTGATGGTGTTCGAGGGGACCGCATAAGAGGCAGTTAGCTTGTTAACAAGTCTTAATGTGTTAAATACATTAGAAGTAACCTCAAATGTCGGAAATATTCACGAACCGGTTCACTAAAGATACAAAACATTTTATTAAGACGTTCTCATAACAGCCACTCAATTAAGAGTGACTTCCGATTGGTCGATAGGAACCTATATATCGGAATTTGTTTAGCTAGAATTTTTTTACCTATTCTAGGTAGAAACCTGACAGTCCTTTTAGAGCGGTGGACTACGCCGAACCCAACAAAGAATCACCTCCACTTACAAGTACTGTATAGGCCTAGTATAAAGTGTCTAAGAGATGAGACAGGGAAGACGACGCGATAACAGTTCGCCGTCTCAGTCACACACTGCCTCTGTCTGTCTGTCTATTTATTTCTCTGTCTGTCTGTCTTTCTAATGTTATATATTTTGCAGCCTACGCGCACAAGCCGGTTTTGCGCATGTGAGAAACTACTGAAAATTTTGTCAGCCTCTCAAAAAGGTGTGTGCCCACCGCGCATCTCTATGCGACTGTAAAAAATATATCGTTAGGTCTATAAAGGAAACTTAGTCAATTAGTCAAACGAAATAACATTGTGTGCCGGGGCAATTTTTGCGTCTTATGCCTGGTGAAATCGGGAAATTTATACCTATTAATCGGGGGAATTTACCTCTACCGCACACATACATGTGCCACTTTCTGGCTGAACCCTGCTCGGTAGTATCCAGAAACAGCCCTGAATTGTAGGGGTAACGATCGAGGAGAGCGAGAAGCTAACTCATATAGCACCCGCAAAAACATCAGGCATTACATCTCTCCCTTCCTCACACACACACACACACACACACACACACACACACACACACACACACACACACACACACACACACACACACACACACACACACACACACACACACACACACACACACACACACACACACTATGTTCTGCTTTACATTGTCTCTTTTTGCAAAGAAAACATACATTTCTTGAATACCAAAAACCCTTACGTTTATTTATCGGAAAATGAAATTCATTAGTAACGTTAGAGTATAAGCGATCCTCTGCTGTAACCGATGACGGTTCAAACTAAGTTGATAATCCGTTTTTCTTTTGACTCCTCCTAAATGATTTTACACGAGGCTCATCATTTTACCTGCATAATAAGCTACGCTCAAGAAGGACTTTTAACGAAAATGATTAATATTGTTACTTCTGTCTACGTATTGTTATTGTTATATTGTTATTTCTGATCCGCTTACCTTCAGTAGAGAATCGGTCCAGGTCCTCTGTCTGTAGTAGGCCTTTGCAGACAGCACGCCGTTCGTAAATCCTCGTTAATTTGATTTGATTTTTCTGATTGTCAGTTTCTTACTTTCGGCTACTCTTTTACCAGCAGTTGTAAGCCTTTTGAATTGATTAAAGCGATTGGCACTTTTTTCGTATCGAAACATTTGATTGTACTGAGAAGAAAAGCCTTAGCGACAGATGTGGTACTCCAACACTTCATAAATTAAACATATGTCATTTCAAGATATTATAATTACACTACCTTTTTTAACTGATTATAACGTTGCTTTGGCGACGCTTTCCACAGTCTTTACTACAGGTACACAACACAACTATAGTTTTAAAATAGTTTAAACTTAAAAGTACGTAAAAAATAATTTAAATAATATCACTGCAAATGGCAACATTAAATTTAGAAATATATTTCATATACCTTAAGTACTACAGCCCCATACGCACGCGCTGTCTCTTTCTCTCTCTCAACACACACACGCGCGCGCGCGCACACAAGCACACACACATAATAGTCATATTATGGCTACATTAGCTGAGACTAACCTGCACGTTTGAGGGCTGGAACTATACTGAAACTTGAAGACGTTGTGTTGGAGGGGACCGCACAAGAGCCAGTTAGCTTGTTAACAGGTTTTAATGTGACAGATACATTAAAAGTAACCTCAAAAGTCGGAAATGTTTACAAAAAGTGCATTTCGAGTTTCTGATTTCCTTGTTATTTTGGTAACCTTCAAAGTCGAAAATGATTCGTCCGTTGGTTATAGCTTTGGATTTGGCTGTTGTCAGTCAGACTATCTGTAAATTCTGTATAACGTCTTACCCTAAAAAAAAACCATTAATTGATCTAAATGACGGCGTGATTGGACCACATGGCCAGTAACGGTCGTATGGCCAATCTTGTTGAGGGAGACAAGCTTCATTCAGTTTCCTTATCTGTGGAAACATTACTTGACCTAATGATCGTTTGCGTGCGGTATGCATGCCATTGTGACTTCTCACTTACCTGTACATTAAAATTTTAACATTTGCTGATGGTATTTTATATTTAATCCGTGGGTACAGATAATTGTTCGTACTTGACAATTTTTCGAACATTTTCTTTCAATATATCACTCAATTTATTTATTTTTTTTTTTAATCCAAGCTTTCAGGAACAACATTGCACATATTTTTCAAATATCTGAAATTTCAGCATCGTCCAGTGGCAGTTTCTATTAACAATTAGAACCCGTGTTTATGTACAGATTTACAGGACCCCACTACTACTGACATAACCACATGTGTAGGTTCTCGTCATCTTATGACTCAAAAAACGGCAGCGTATAACACTTTTGTCCAAGTTTACTTACCGTTCCTCTAGAAACACATGCTTTCCAAAAAGAACGAAATATAATAAAACACATAGCCAGCGCCAAGGGATACAAGAGTTCTATGATAAATGATTTAATTAAAAAGCAACGTGTCAAATGTTGAAGACCACAAAAAGACCAGAAGAAGACAACACACTTAAAAATTCCGTACGTCTGGCAGTATTCTCACGAAAATTCTAATTAATACATTTAAAAAGTTAAGCGTAAGTATAACCTTTTGAACAGTAACAGCGTACAGGCCTATAAAACAATTGGACTTAAACAGGAGTGTATAAGATCACATGCAACGACTCTCAGTTTTTTTATAAAAGCCAAACAGGAAGACGATTTAGTACGTCGTTTAAAGAACATTAACTCAGAAATAAAATCCTAACAACAAGTTTGAATTTTGTACGATATTAAACGAGTAATAATAATAATATTACACTAATTTCGGTACAAGTCTTGAACCTTTACGCATATGTAATTTAGGCAATACAGTAGAGCATCGATTATCCGAACCTCTCTGGACAAGGGCCTGTTCGGATAATCGATATTTCGGATAACAGATCTTTTCAACACTGCGAATTTAAAAACTAACACTAGATTATGCTGACAAAATTAAAAGATAATTAGGTAAATATAAGTAACGTTCAAAAAAAAATTGTATGCCTATTTATTGGATACCGTTTATAAAAACACAAACAAGAGAAGATTAAATTGCACCGGACACATGGCGATAAGTGGGATTTTTTTTTAATTTATTTATTTATTATAAATATGAGCAACAGCAGCGCTCATTAGCAACCACAAAAATTATAAAAATGAATTTGTACAGATTCTTAAACAGATGCAGTAACATATATTAAATATTTGTTTAAATACCAAGTAATGCAAATAAATGAGATAGATAAAAATATTTAACAAACAAAAATATTTGTTTAAATGATGCAAAATAAAATGAGAAATATAACCCCCCCCCCCCACAACACAAACATTATAAATACACGTCATGCAGATATACAACATAAATATAAATATAATAAATATAACACTAAGTAACAAAATATAACAACTATATAACAATAAGTCAAATAACATATCAATCCACTAACTTAATTACACAATTTTTAATGTTCTTATAATTTTCATAGTTCGTACCTATATTGTTGCTAACAACTGAATTTCCTTTATGAGCAGAAGTGTGTAGGCGGCTGCAGTCTTGTCATTTAGACTTTTTCTCACATCTGTACGGATATTAAATTTGATTCGTAGATATTGAAGAGCAGGGGACTCTGAAACGAGATGAAAAGCTGACGAAAGTATGCCACAGGGATTTTAAGTGGAAAATTGCTTTTTAAAATTACTAAAGGAAGGATTGACTGACAAAGTAGTCGAGAAGAGCAGTCAGAAATCTCAATATTGAAATGGAGGCGACTGTCGAAGGTTAGTGAGAAACTACGATTCAGACTGTTTAGCAATCCTCTGGTCCAAAGAACTGTCATAACAACGACTACGCTATCGTTACGTGTAACATCCTGAAGTAACTTCTCATTAGTAATAGTAATAATAGCGAATTTTAGATATAGATTGTGTAACCGGTGTTATTTTGCTTCTGATCGAGTGGCTTAAGTGGTAACACTTTATAACCTCACCAAAACACTTCAGAATCAGAGAGGTTTTCTAGCCCTCTCAAATGAATCAAGTCAGTTGTCAAGTTTTATTGATATATTTATTTTGCCCGCATTATACCTAGTATTTTTTAAATAAAAAACTGAAAAACGAAAATAACAGTATCTGTTAGGCCTATTGTTATTTTATTACTTACTGCCCCTACCTTTATCCGGTATTCAACTAAGTATTTTATCAGTTGTTTATTCAGTTATATCAGTGGTTCCCAAACTTTTCAGTCCGCGGACTCCCCAAATAATTTAAAAATTCACGGACCCCGTCTGAGTTCTGAAATAAAACAAACACTAAATATGATACAAACTCTTACATTTTAATTAAAATTGTATTAAAATAAAAATTCCCTTAACTTTTAAAATTATAATATTAATTATATCAAACATTGACATAATTAATGTGAACAATGAAGCTGCTTTTGAACAATTAGATCTGCAATATTGGGTTTAATGTCTGATAATTTCAATATTAAATCACTCTTGGCATAAAGTTTATTTAACTCTTAACATTGACTTGAAGTACGGGAGTAGGGAGAATGTGGTTTCACACAAATAAGTATAGGGAAACACAGTTAAACGCTTCAAAGCTTTTTTGTGAATTCAGTGTAGTCAGTCATTATACGTAACCAGAAGTCAGCTAGCTGTAATTGCGAAAACTGTAATTTTAATGAACTGTCAGTTGAAAGTTTCGCCAATGAATCTTCTTCTTGTAGTGTAAGAGAGAGGTCTAGTCAGTTCAGCTAACAAACAGATCTGCTACACGACATGATTTAAAGACATTATTAAAGCCATTAGATTGAAATTATACTTTTACAATTACAATTAATTTGAAGCCAAAACAAAAATACTGGGATCTTCTACTAATTGTTTTAAGATTCTAAAATTTAGATTTTAGAGCATAAAAAATTGGAGAAAATTACGCTATATTCTAATTTTTCTTAAAAGTGTCTGCGGACCCCCTGAAACATTGTCACGGACCCCCAGGGGTCCGCGGACTCCACTTTGGGAACCACCGAGTTATATTATTTACGAAAAGGGTATAGGAAATTTGCTTTGTACATTATGCGAATATAAGTCAGTCTTGCCTTGCACCTCCAGGCAAAAAAATTGAAGTGTGAAAAAATTGATGGGTGGGATAATTGATCTCACACACACACACACACACACACACACACACACACACACACACACACACACACACACACACACACACACACACACACACACACACACACACACACACACACACACACACACACACACACACACACACACACACACACACACACACACACACACACACACACACACACACACACACTCGCGCGCGCGCGCGCGCACACACAGGGGGGTAAATTTTCTTATTACTTTCCTAGCTTTGTAGTTAATTTTTCGGAATCAATGAGATGAAGATACTTTTCATATATTTCTACCACATTTTGGTTTAGCAATATTGATACGAGTGAAAGGAACACAAGAGATTGAAGGTGTACTCGTTTGTGAGACGGTCGAAGTTACGTAAGGTATTAGCAATGAATGAGTCATTAGACTCTCTCACAAACATGCAGCTCCGTTTTCTTTCTATTATACGTTTTCTTTTATTTAATGAGAAGTTATCGTCTACAATAATTGTTACTTAGCTTATCAGCGTGCATACCTCTGTTAGTATTATAATACTATAACGAAACGTTATACAGTACAGTGAAATTAAGTAATAAATTACTTGACAAATCCATAAACTACAATTAGTTTTGTGGTCCTAATGATTTAAACGTCACATTTAATTAGATAATTTGATAATTTAGATAATTTTGATGGCATAGAGTATCATCGATTTTATAAAATCTAAAATGTGTGTGTGTTACGGTCGCTTCTTCCTGGCGTGTGGGTCTTTTGTGTAGACCTACGCAATTAAAAAAAAAGACTGATTATTTATCTGGTTGCTGCAATATCGTCGGACATTAGCGACCGCAGAAGAAATACAATAACGAATACATAGATCATGCAAAAATGACTGTGTGGATACAGTAACTTTACATATTTGTACCGAACTGAAAATCGTTAAACAATTGTAAATAATGAAACATTTGTGTAGGAAACAATAAAGCTTTAAATACTAGATTCATTATTAGGTTAAATACTAACTACTAAACAGTTGTTACTTATGGAAGCGAGACATGGACGCTCATAAAAAAAGGAACAAGAAACGCTAATAAGGTTTGAAAGAAAGATCGTAAGACGCCTTTATGACCCGGTTAAAGAAGATGACGAATAGAGAATAAGAAATTACAAGGAGCTATTGAATCATGAATCATGCTTCAATCATGAGCTATTGAAGAATAGATGAGCTATTGAATCATGTGGACATTGGAGAATTCATAAAGGCTGCATGAATACAATGGCTAGATCATCTAGTGCGGATGGATGATCAGCGTATGCCAAATGAAATCCTGAGGGCGCAAGTCTATAAATACAGAAATAGAGGCCGACCTTTAGGAATAGATGGTTGGATGATGTGTGCTGGAAGATCTCAGAAGAATGGTCATGAGGGGTTACACTGAAATGGCAATGTGTAGGAGACTTTGGAGAAAATTGGTGTTGGAAGCCAGGGCTCACGTTGGGCTGTAGTAAGAAGTAACTAAATAGAAGAAGAAGAAGTAAATAGTGTTAGGTTAAACATTGAAGGATAAGTATTTCCCAACATAACTCAAAAATAATTTAAATATATCATACAATTTTAAACACAGAAGAGTATAAAGAACAAAACTAGAACATACTAGAAACCGCATGTCTTGTCAAGATCTTCACAACATCCATTATGTATATATGGACTTGATCATACTGAGGACACACAACTGTAGCTTCTATAAGAGGAGAAAAATTCCGTCGGCCAGTCTTATCGTTTAAGCTTCTTCTGACGGCATAGGGATGTAGATAACGAATAGCAGGGCACTCTGAAACAAGGTGAAGTGCTGTCATGGCAGTGTTACATTGGCTGCGTCTTGTAATGGCCGTCCCACATTTAATTTACAGCATTGGTTAAAGGGGCCACACTGTTGTCAGACTTCGTGTGTGGCGATAGTGGATTCCACACATTGAAGGCGTTTGAAGATGTCGCCTTCAAACCCGATTAAGATGTCGATTTACTGCTACAGGGAGTAAACCTTTTGAGGGACTATAAATTATTAGTGTTTTATTTATGGTATAAATACTTATGTGTCAACAATAACCTGAGGTAGTATCAGTCAGTTCTTTATATGAAAATAACACGAAATTAATCACAAAAAAGAGTTTTACTTATAACTGGAGGTGTTGTTATTTTATTTAATGAATTAGCGGTGTGGACAAAAAATATAAAATATCGGGCATATAATATAATTATGTTATATTATGTAATATAATAATCCTGAATTATAAATCTCCAAAAAAATATATTCTTTAAAAAATTAAAATACATGACGTCAAAGGTCACACACACACACACACACATATTATGCAACGTTACAAGTATTATACACAATTACACAAATACATTACCATGTACTCAACGCAACTATAAAGTGTATTACACCGGCCAGGTCGCAGGATTTTTTTTCTCGTTGCGTCAAGTAGTTGCACAATAATTAAATAAATTTTAAAGAGGAGTGAGATGTTGTTAACATGACATAATCATTTAAATCCGTTTCAAAATAATCATTCTATGATTTCTTAATTAATATAAAAATATTCAAATATTAAAGTTTCAAATATTAGACAAATAAATATTCACTTTTAAAAGCTTCACAAATATAATGTAACCTGCTATGCTATTCATAACATATAAAAATAAACAACCATATAATCTTACTAGCTAAACAAACATGTTAAACAAGTTATTTAAATCCTTTTTGTTTTTGTGTGTGTCTGAAATTAACTGAAATTTTAAATAATAATAGCAACTCATTTACAAACAAAATAATATTAAGACTAAGAATAAATTTATTGTTGCTATAAACAAAATAAAAATAATGTAACATTTACTTCCAATCTATTATTTATTTCTACTGACACACCCATAATTTTTTACATACAACATAAGATTGGTATTTCTTTTTTAAATTTTCTTGTTAAATTAAATTCTCTTATTTAACTTTAAACTTTAATTATTTACTGTTCATAGGTCAGTTCTTTTTAAGAGCTCTTTTCACAAGAAAAAAATATAATTGCGTGTGTGTGTCCAAGTGTGTCCAGAATCCTAAGAATTTGATGCTGATGATGATGATGCTGCTGCTGATGCTGTGATCTCTGTCTCTACGGGTTGTTGTTGGTGATACTCCAGAGTTCCTTCTTACGCTTGGTGTGTGTGGTACAGTGTGTGTGTTCCTGGTCGATTAGCAAACCGAGACCGTGAAGTTGTGTGAAGATTTCTTAAGTCTGAGTGTGTGACCGCCCAAAATTGCCACTGGACTTCGATCTGACAGGTCCAGGCCTGTTTCGACATGTCAGATATTGTCAGTTTCGTCCAAAGCGTCCTTTTACTTTTTGGTTCATTATCGTGATTACGTAAACATACTCGTAGCATGAGCGATATCGTTGTTTGCGTATTTTTTTTCTGGTCACTCACATATACCACACATATTAATTACTATTTAATTACACTAGTAATTAATATTAAATTAATAGCGTCTTTATTATTGCACATTTTTGCAATATTTTATATCACCATACTCGTTAAAAATTTCTTAATGTAATGGTGTCTTTATAATTGGTGTAAGTCTTTGTTCACAGGTTTAAAACGTATTAATTAGTTTATTGTACTCCTGTTAAAACCTGATTACAGTCGTACGCATCACCCCATCTTTTCGTTCAATTCAGGTCGGAACTGGCTTACACACACACACATACACAAACGCTGTATTTTTAACTATCGAAGCAGGTGCACTTTCGACAGGCCAGAGCCTGTATTTTCCCGCACAAAATTGAATAAAACTGTTGGTCTTAATCTTTTTACACTAATTATTTACAAAACGTACCGCCCTGGGCAAATATGCAAATATATATATTGTTGCAATATATAATACAGTACTACAGTAATATAATGTGAAATATGAAATTTAAAAATAATGTTAGGCAACACGATTTAAAACCAAATTGAAAGCTTTGATACACATACTATCCCAACGTATACATACGTACTACTGTTCTATTAAATACGAGTAGTTTAGGAGGTAGGCAGGGTAGACTACCTTATGTGAGTCACTACAAGAAGACAAGAAGGTAAGTATGTAACTAATTGAAAAAGCCCATAAACAAAATGAGTTAACAGGAAATAAGTTGGCGACAAAGCTTAGCGCCAATGGCTGGCTTGTCCACAGAAGCGACAGGAATAAAGATCACAAATAAATTGTATATACAGCCCAAACCACTTTAAGTAGGATATTAGAGTTTGCATTAAAAATAACTTTAGACTATTTACTACAACTTTCTTGCTTATACTGTATATCTCAAGAAATAAAAAACTTCCTCACAGACCGAAAATTTTAATACACGCACCGACGGCATTACTTAATTACATAGATAAAAAATCAATAAAAATTTTATTTATTGTGCTTTAGGTATTAAAATAAAGGAAATTTATTGTAAATAAAACGTGGTAAAAGTTAACTCCATATGCCTTATATTAGGGCACCAGTCACTGGTTGATTAAAACGCTGCTCTAACTTGTACAAGTGAATAAAAACTTATAAAATATTTTTTTATGAAGAAGGTAATTGTGTTACAGACATGTAATTTATACAGAAATGTGCAGCATACCATGTAAAACATCAATAAAACTTAAAACTCTTTAAAATTTATACTTCATATTTGGTACGAATGGTAAAATTGCAACGACAGAAAAGGAAAGAAGTATAGGAGAAAGACAGGGGTAAGACAGAGCGCGACAGCTCCCATAAGAGCCAATGCTGTAAATTAAACCTCGGACGGGATATTGAATGGGTCATTCATGAATATGTGTTTATGTGTCCGCAGAGCGTGACGCGGTTTTTTTGTATGTTCGGCGTTGATTTCAGTTTATAACATTATCAATAAGTTTACAATTTGTCACAATTTTATGACAATACCAAAGAAGTATTCTAAGGGACTAAACATAGAGCACGCCCGTAAAAGTTGCCAAATGGGCGTCGTTCTGAGCTGTCTACGCTATACGCTGTCTTACGTCAAAGATAGTCAGGCTGAAGTGTTTACTTTTTTCCTTCACACCGCAATGAACAGATTCTACGAAAAGCTAAACGTACGTCTTAGGGGTAGAATAATTAAATGAAACAAAATTTTCAGGTGAGAAGAGTTTTAATGTCGCCTATATTCCACTAAGCCAGCTAATGGTCACTGCTAATACTGTACCAAACTTAGAAGTCCTTAAGTTCCAGCAATTTTTTGTTAGCAAAAACAATAAAAACAATACTCGCAATAAAAATTTCGTTTGGGGCAACAAATGAGTATGATCACTGACACTAGAGTATTTTCGTTCATCCATATTATCAAATTACTCATCTGGAAGTACACGCGTCTTTTAATTTATCTGTCTACTGTAATTATCGACAATAATGAATTATCAGCAACCAGGCCTGTCAACTAACATTGAACCTGTACCTACGGTCCACTCAGGAACTACATTACCTACAGTGTCGCAAAATGCCCCTCAATCCTATAACAGTCAACAGCCAGGCAGAAATGTTAATGTTGATTTCACACAACACGGATCCCACAGCTGGCAGATGGTGAAAAAACGAAAAAGAAGTCGTCAATCTTCAGAAAACACATCTGAAACACACACTCAGCTTAATGACCACAATAGATTTACGGTTGTGGTGATTGGCATTTATAGGCAAGCTACATACCACAGAAATATTTTACCCAGAGCAGACACGAAACGGAATTACGATGCAATGTAAATAGTAAGCGAAAATTAATTTAAACGTCGACGGTAAGAACACTGTTTAAATATTGTGAGTCATAGATGTGTATTTCCGAAGGACGTCGGTATTTCCACGAAACGGTGGAATATTTATTACCACGGACTGTATTTTGATCAAATAAAATGTAATTAATATGACCTTAAAATAACAGGATGACCTCAGTAAAACGATCTGAAAACTTATGATCCAAACGTTTGTAAAGTGGATGTATTTACTTAATATAGGAGTAGACATAAATAAATATTCATGTTCACCATACAGTCTCTATTATTACCACGTAATCTCGGCCTGAAGATAACTTTCTGAAGCCTTTGCTCTTGACCGCCTTAGAGACCGTAACAAAATAAGAACTACCCCTAAGAACACTTTACAGTTGCCCATCACAGTTTTACAACAATAATGTATTCTTAATCGCGCAACGCTTCCCAGAACTATCTCTGTGCACCAGTCAGATATCACCTTGTTTTAATCGGACTGCACCGTTAGTAAGACGAGATTACTGTTTTGTGTCCACGTTGCCGTCGCGTTGCCACAGTTAAAATTCACAAACTGCAGATTATCGCCTCCAATGGACCCGACTCATTCAAGTGCAGAAACATGCCAACACTGATGCGGAATAAAACATTATTTACCACGTCAACAGTTGCTTTGATACCGACTGTCATCCTTCTAAGCGAGAGAGTAATAAGATGCAATGGAGTGAAAATAATTTAAGCCTACATATTATCTTATATATTTAAATGACGATTAAAATAAATAAACTGAAACGCGTCCTAATATTTTTTAGACAATAATATTTGAATCTTGATTTTTTAGTGTAGGCAGTTCTTCTTACAAGTAAAATAATGAACGTTTGTATGTCTCAATTATTAGGACGTTATGGAAACCTCCAGTCGAAAATATCTGAAATAAAGAAGAATAGTTTTGCTATTGGGTAATGGAAAGCGTTATCGGGCGGGAAAGATGTGCAAAATTACTACCTTTCTAAGTTATATAACCGAGAGGTAAAATTTCAGAAGTTTGAGTATTCGTGCTTAATATAAGCTCCGATGATTTTAAAATATATTCAATAATTCAGTCACTAATGCATTTAAGTGACTAAGGAGGGACGAATTAAGTCTACCCAGAAAAGCCATTACAGTTTTTGTTGTGGAAGTTTAACAATTCTATTTTACTTTCTAATGTGCCCAGATAATGCGTGGCTCTTTCTTCTGAGCTAGCTATTAAAGCTTGGTCATCGGTTCGATAGTATGTATGGCTTTAAGACTGAAGTGTGAAGTCTTTCAGCATTTTCATACTACATTCTTTAATCATATATATCTAATGTCGTTCATGTATAAATTAAGTAACACTGGTGAAAGACATTCGCCTTGTCTTATTCCTTGATTGATACATATCTGTTCCGTGACTTCGTCCGTGATAGAAGAGTACATCTGCACAGGGGCGGCACAAAGAAAAAATATTTTTGAAAATATTTTAACAAAATTAAAAAAGTAGCTTACATGATAGAAATTATTTTTGGTACTAAAGTAAAGGCTTTATTATTTAATATATTGTGGGACATATTAACTACGGTACATATTTAATTTTGCGTTTTCAGTTAGACAAAGTTATTGCCTGTTCTAATCAGCGAGCACGAATAATTTTTTCGAGCGCGAAACTGATCCAATGAATGTGTTCCTTTTTCACATGTAATAAAATGCTCAAAAGTTAGAGACACGCCCTTAAGAATGAGCATGTTCCTTAGACAAGAAAATCTCTAGCGAACGTTTCCAAATGTAGACATAGCTTTCAGGATGCGTTTATTCACTGCTATTAGTAATTGTTCTGCTGAAAGTTTATTTTCTGCTTTGAAGAGAATACAATCATATCTTCGCTCTACTATGAAAGAAAAAAAGTTTTATTCTCTTTCAATCCTTTACATTGAGACTGATATTTTAAATGGAGAGGTATCCTGAGTACAACAACCTTATTGATGAATTTCCTACGAAGAAAGCGAGGCGTGAACCAAACCTTTCCTAAAAAGAACTTTGGTTGTGATAGTGACAATAAGACATTACATATAAATAGATAAATAACACTGTATTTTTTAAATAAATTATTTGTTTTGTTTTCATAAATAAACCCGCCTAATGTTCAATTCATTATGTGTTTTTATTATTAATTCCTATAACAGATTATTGTTGTTTTCCAATTTTTTACATTAAAAAAAAAAATAGATTCATGAGTTCATTAAGACCTAGTGACTTTCCAAGGAACGAGAACGTTAAGCTGTTATCGTTCTTGTCTAAAACGGAGGAACGATCTCTAAAGAAATTTGGGGGGGCCATTAAAATTGTGCCTACGGGCGGCGTATTTCAAAAGCCGGCCCTGAATTTACAGCCTTTTAAAAACTTGTACAACATGATCTGGAAAACCTCCCTCCTCCAATATATCCCAAATTTTGTGTTAAAGTACTCTATTTAAAGCTTCTTCTGCATAACCGATCACAGCTGTACGAGTTTGAAAATTTTGTTCCCTGTAGCTGAAGATCTTTTCCGATTTAGCAGCCACACATACACGCTCATTACATTTAGATGTTCTGTTTTCGTTTTTGTGCGTGATTACTCTTCGCTGACAAAAGAGTGAACCTTAACAGCATTTTTCCATTCCCTATCTATTATTATAGCCACGCCTGCTACTTTGATGCAGGCCACTTTGTAACATTAAACAATTACCGGTTTCGGATAATTTCATTGTGCTTCTTTGTCGTTTCATCTTTAATGTTGCTTGTAGCTATTGTAATATGATCCAGAATTTGTGCTTCTACGCCTTTACCATTCTCATCATCATAAAACCCATAACCATGTCTCAGAGGCGTCAGTTGGATCTATGAGTCCTGTGAATATGGAAATGTCCTGTGAATACGTTACCAGAGTCTTGTACAGTAACGAGCTTCACACACGGTAGAGAAGTATGGCTGATCTACAGGAAAGCCATACAAACTTTAGCTGTAGTAAATTTTCAGTGTGTCATTTACTGCTTCCAGCACATAGGCTGAAAATCCAGCAAGCGCGGTTTGAAAAAAAATGTGTCGCCATAGTTAAAGAATTTCATATTTATTCAGCCATTAAGAAAGGCTCGTCTGTTCATCATCCCCGTCAGTTGGATCTATGAGTCTATATATGGAAATGTCCTGTGAATACGTTACCAGAGTCTTGTACAGTAACGAGCTTCACACACGGTAGAGAAGTATGGCTGATCTATAGGAAAGCCATACAAACTTTAGCTGTAGTAAATTTTCAGTGTGTCATTTACTGCTTCCAGCACATAGGCTGAAAATCCAGCAAGCGCGGTTTGAAAAAAAATGTGTCGCCATAGTTAAAGAATTTCATATTTATTCAGCCATTAAGAAAGGCTCGTCTGTTCATCATGTGTCCTAACGAATCCCCCATTTCTTCCTTCACGAAACGTTTACACTCTCGACTCGTTTTGGTTGAGCCCTAATAGGAAACTTTGGAGAAGATTGGTGTTGGAAGCCAGGGCTAACGTGGGAGGCGGCATGTAAAAACGTGAGGAGTCAGAAGTTTGAAAAAATCCCAAAAACTCATGTGAGGTGTCACATAAAAGGAAAGTTTAACCAAAATCTGAATACGATTTTTAATTTTGAAATTTTCAGTGTTTTGGAACGCTATGACCCAAAAAATCAATTTAAAATCTTGAAAAACTACAGAATCCTTATGAAGTATCAAATTAAAGTAAATTTTAACCAAAATGTAAATATAGTATTTATTTTTTTGAAACTTAAAGAGTTTAGGTAAATAGAAATAAAAAAATTTGATTAAAATATTTGGAAAAACTGGTTAAATCCATGCCAGATGTCAGACTAAAAAGCGGATTTTAATGTAAATCTCAAATGTAATGTTTATTCCAATAATGTTATAACTTTGTGGCACCACGGTCCAGAAATAGAAGCCAAAATATTAAGAAGTCCGCAGGGCGTACCAGGTTGTCAGGAGTTTTATTGAAATGAAAACTCAGGTAGAGAAATCGGGGTTTTGGTAACTTTTATCTCATAATTGAAAAATTATCTATTTTTGAAGTTTGTATAATAATAAATGTATTTCGTTCAAAGCAGTGAGAGAGTTCTGCTTCTCAGCGAGATTACTAGTATACGTAGATCTCACAGAAACACCACGTTAGTTGCATGGAAGAGTCCGATTAGCTACTGAGTATTATACGAGGGGAAAACGGGTCATGAGCGGCCTAGGAAAAGATAGACCTGGAAGCGGAGTGGATCCCATTGGTAAATCGGTAACGGAGATGATAGCGATAATGTCATGGTGATGTCGATGACCTGCAGTTGGAAATGGCAATATGATTAATTGCAAATGTGCAAAATGTAGCTGCAGTGATGAACCTATGACAGGTTTCGTAACAAAGATGGACGATACGAAGAGAAGTCGCTAACGGTGGAAGACTAGAAGACACAGTGCAAGATGAACCCGATTACCAGAAGATTTCGCTATTCCGTTAAGATTATTTTTTAAGGGTTTCTTATTCTTACACTCGAGGAATTCCTATATTTAAAGTTCGTTCCAATATTAGAGCATAATATAAACACCAACCAAAAAACAATCAGTTAATTCTAGTTTGTAAATCAACATATTTGACCTTAACGACAATAATTAATTAGGGAATACTTTTTGAATTGCTTCTAATATCCTCGTTCCCCTACCGATCCAAGAGAGAACAATCTTGCGCCCCTCTTCGAAATTTCATTTGGCTGCCTGAATCCTCTGAACGTTCCTTTACCAAGAGTCCATGTCTCACTAGAATACAGAAATGTGGGGTCAGTCACAGATTTATAAAATTTCATTTGGGTATCCTTCCGTGTTTTATTTTTCAGGTGCAGTACCTATGAATCGTTCCACACATGCGTCTAAAATTTTGTTAGCTTACTGTCACAATCAATATTAGTTCCATGTGAGATATTACAACCCAGGAAGTTAAAATGACTAATCTAATCTAAAATCTTATTATTCACGACTATAATCAGAGAGTTCTCAGGGGAAAGTTCTTATAGGATACCTGCCCTGAAATGCCATCGTTTTAGATTTTTTATCAGAGATCTGTAGCCCATAGTCTTGTATGAAACTATTGAACGTAAATATCGTCCGCTGTAACTGGTCTTCTGTTTGCTGTATCCATTCATTACCTTGTCATCTGCATAAAGCAAGGAATTCACATGAATATTTCGCTGAAGTGCTTTCCCGAGTCAACTTTAGCTGTCCGTCGCCGAAATATTTCGTCCATGTAGATATTAAAAAGTGTCGGTGAAATAGGGTACCCTTGTCTCACACCTTTGTTTGTAGGAATATCTTCTGATAATTTACCATTCAAACTCACGACAACCGCTGTCTTGTAATATAAGCTCCTAAGAACTTTAAGTAATTGCGAAAGAAAACTACTTGAATCGCATGCCTAATACCCGTCTACCTTTGGCTACCTTGGGTTATCTCCTTACTGGGAAGAGAGTTGTCGGTAGACCGAGGAGGGGATGGGTTCCGGAACAGGTCTAAGCCCTAGTCCTTGGAGTGGTGATGATGATGATACTTTTTGAAAGAAGAGTAGAAGGTGACGTTGATAATTTAACGTCATCGAAACACAGAATATGGAGTAGACGCGGTTACTGCACTACATGGAGTATGTTCGTTGTAATGCACAGCACATGTGCATTACAAACGCATGTGCACACTGCGTACAAACTCGTTGCTTCGTCCAGAACAGACGTCTTTACAAGCAGGAGTAATACAAAACATACGCTCATTGAAAGCAGACAGTTTTGAAGTAATTTATACTGCAAGCAGTGGTCAAACAGTCGGCAACAGTTTGTAGACGTTTCGGTATCAAATGTAGATTTAAACCGAGAATTGTATTAGTTTCACTGTCGTCATTTTTCTGACATCAACTGAAGGTCACATCCTTAGATGAATTTTTAAGTACGGTTTAATTAGTCCAAGCAACTTCCGTGAAGTGTCCACAATAATTGACATTACACTCAAACGAGATAAAAATTATTTAATAATAACACGTGTGCGCGCAGTTCTTGTCTGCCGTGAACCCTCGCACAACAGTCATTTGTAAAATCTTAAAAAAAATTCATTGTTTTCAGAAATATATATATTGACAGTTTGAAACCCACTAAAGGGGTTTAGTGGAAGCGTGGGTTTGACGCTTGGCTTGCGGTCTATCTACAGGTTTCGGGTTGTACGCCGGGCAGCTTTATAAAATCTCCAATGGCCTAAACGAAAAATACTGGCCGCTATAACCCCCCCCCCAATCCCAAGGTAGTGTTCGTACACTTCACATGTCAAATGTTTATGATATCTCAATCTACCCTCCTCAGATACCACTGTCCGCACGCTTCGTTTCTTGTCCGCAAATTTCGCTGTCCGCACTTTTCCTATATACCTTCATATTGTCCTTATAGTCTATTATGTGAGGAAGTTTCTGCCGATTTTGAGTTACTGTCCATGGAGCCTTCTGATTTTTTTGCAAAATCTTCATAAAGGGTTATAAAATAAAGTTAAGGAAATTTTTTGGCCCGCTCTTAAATTTATGGGTTGTTTTCACCCCTTTTTCGGGCGTGAAAAAACAAAATTTAATTAACCCTAGAACTCGATAGACAAATTCTAAGCAAAAAGGATTTATACACTTTTTCAAAAAATGCATTGTTTGCGAGTTTCAAGGGTTCAAAATTTAAAAAAAAACGCGTTTTTAATTAATCTTCAAATAACTCAAAAACGACGCCATTTTTCGAAAAATTTGTATAATTCAAACCTAAAGCATATTATCAGGCGAAAATTTTTCATATCGTTTGATTTCGTTATGTCAAATGGTTCTCGAGACACAGCCAAAACAAGATGACGATCAAATTACGTGCTTAAAACTGATTTAACGCGGTCAAAAATTGTTCGATCGTAACCAAATTAGTATCAAATGAAAGCTCTGTTAATTTCCTAAAATGTCTGGGTTAATTACTTGTGTTGCTTAAAACATTACGAAGTTATCTAGGGGAAAATCATAATTTTTGAAAATTTTTCCCAAGAAATTTAAAAATGTACGCCCGCCATTTTGTCAAATATGCATATTAAGCCGAGATACTGTAGTTTGCGCTTGTCTGTTATATTAGCAATGTCCTCAATTTTTTTGAACCATATGTGTATTGCTGTACAGTAACACGTAACGTTTTAAAAAAATTCAAGTTTTTGGATTTTCGCCAAAATTCTGCTTTTTTTATTAAATATCTCAGTAACAATGCATTTTATCGAAAAATTGTTAAGAGTCAAAAATAAAGTTTATAGAAAAACAAAACTTTTGAATTTTGTTTAATTCCTTTATGACTAAAAATCGATGAGTTAAAGCAGTTTAAATGTGTATTTTGCCGATATCATGTAAAACATTTTTGACTTCTAGGCGAAATATCAAGTGTACAGTAGGTTTGTTTACTATAGTGCATACATCAATAGTTGTAGCTCTTTAAATTTCCTACAAAATAAATTTTTACTGAAATTTTTATCTTAAATATTAACCGTGTTATGACCAAAAATATAAACGCGCTCCAACAGTTAGATTTTGTAATCGTACGTTATAGTTTCGGGTGCGGTCCTGAGAGCCTACTAATTTATACTAAACTAAATGTTTTTCAAATTGACAATAGAATTAAGTGTTATTATTTTTTTAACGTCTATTGTAAACAAAACAATATCTTTTGCAATTTGTCACTGTCTGTACTGCTGGTTCGTTATATTAATCGAATATTTAATTTAATAAAATAATATAATGTTTATGGTTTAACTTTTCTTTGAATAAATTTTATTATAAGTATGGATGAAATATATATTTTTTCGACTGAATTTTTAATGTACCCAATTTGAAGACTTCAAAGTACATCCTCGCGTTGCTTAATGTTTTCAACCCTTTAGGGGTGGTTTTCAACCTTTTAAAGTCTAACCCTTGCGTCGGATGTAATCCTTGACGTCAAAATCGTAATCAGCAGCCCCAAAAACCTGTATATACCCAATTTCATCCTCGCGTGAAAAGTACATCCTCGCGTTGTTTAATGTTTTCAACCCTTTAGAGGTAGTTTTCAACCCTCTCAAGTCGAACCCTTGCGTTGGATGTGTTCCTTGACGTCAAAATCGTAATCAGCACCCTCAAAAACATATAGTTACTCACTTTCGAGGCTTTGACCGGCATTCTCGCGAAGTTTAATACTTACACCCCCTGATTATAGTCTGCTTCAACCCTTTAAAAACTACGCTTTGCATCGAATATAATTTTGGACGTCAGAAACGTAATCAGCACCCCCAAAAACCTATAAGTACCTAATTTCAAGGTTTCAAAATACATCCTTGCGTCGTTTCACATTTTCAACCCCTTGGAGGTGAGAGCGGGCCAAAATTTTTCCTTAACTTTGTTCTAGAACCTTTTAGGAAGCGATAGCAAAAGGAATCAAAACATTACGTGGACACTAACTCAAAATCGGCAGATAGGCCCTTTGTCATGCCTCACGTAATAGACTATTATCTTTGAACACTTACCTTCTTGTTTACAACAAAATAAACGGCAAATAATAAGTTTCCTTTTATGTTTCTAGTTTGAACCATAGAAAATTAACGCCTCCCCATAACCTTCCCAGAAGGACGTCCTGGCTGCGCGCCTACTAAGGCAAATTGTTTCTGAGCATTTACTGTATCTGGAGAAAACTGTTTTATAAGCTTAAGCTGAAAGAGCAACTTTAAGACGGCCGTTATAGCATATGACTAGCGTTTGTTGTTTACATTTCCACATCGGTCAGCGGACGACTTGTCAGTAATTATAATCAATACTTAAAATCTAATGAAAATGGGTTACAATTACTGCTGGAATTTTACTCTTGCCAAAAGATCTCGGACACATTCGTTGGGCGTAGTGGGAAACCGATAAGTGTTGTGCTTATTTTCAAATTTTAGGACACGTTTAGTCGGACATTTAACCTACAAAATGTTCCGTCTTGACATTATTGGTAACGCTCCTTCTCTTTTCGTCAACATATTGTTACACCATCGTAAGTGTGACACGCTGCTGAGGTAGTCACTCAGGATTTGCGTATTTAAACACGTAAAGCTTCAGGCAAGGTATCGTGAACATTATCTAGTCGATTAATAGTTTCTGTTGCGTAATTTTCATTTAATTAGAATGGAGGTCGAACTGGAATTAGATTCAGAATGGTATTTTCCACCGGGAAGACACCAGAGGCAACAAAATTATTGAAGAACTGTAAATTTATAACCGTTTGAAAGGATAGTTTGAAAAAAATATATGACGTTTTGGGTTTGGTTCAGCGAGAGGCAACAGTACGACCGAGTTGCAGCGGAAAATTCGCAGTAGAGAGGAACTGCGGAAGAATTAAGTCTTTAATGACAGCTTAATAACAACGTTCATTTTAAAAACAAAAAGTCTATCGTGTTCGCTCATCTAGAGATGTCGGAGCACGAAGGTCGTGAACACGTTAATTGTCCAAACCCAGACGGGATTATTCCTAATTACAACTTTGTTATATAACTTGTGTACAGTAAACGGTATTTAAAATGAAAATGTTGCGTGCGTTGACTAACGGTTCACTGTCAACCGGTCGCTGTGTTCAAGGCTGCACAAAAAGTGCCGTTTAATTCGTTTTCACGGAACTCATCATTTTTTAATCGTGTCATTGAAACAAGAAAACGACCACGTTAAGAGCACGAAATACAATAAATAACCTATGAAAAATAATTGACTGGAAACCTTTTGTTATAAACATTAAGCACAATTATATTCCAACTATGTGTGGGTACACAGAGCCGGACGACACCCGGGACGGATGTCGGGTTTGTGGTTACTTGCAGCTGAAATATTGTTGCGACGTTCTACTGCCCCCTCCTTAGTTCTGCAGCAGATCCTTTTAAAGCAAGAATTAATTAAAGCCCTTTCTCTTCTTCTGTCCATTTATTTAAACGAGCGGCAGCTTCAAATTGTCAGAGCTAAGCTGCCTAATAAGTGCTTCCATCAAACGTTGGGGCCTTTGCGTAAACTGGCCCCAGTACAGATAATGGCACTCTTTTGTTACTCTTGTTTTAAAGTCTTCTTCAGCGTTTATTAATGGTCTATCTTTAGCAACTATTTCTTTCACTAACTGTTCGACTTTCTTTTTAATTTGTTTTATTGTATTTGTAATAGAATCTTCTAAATTTTATATATTTGTTTTTTTTTATTTTTATGCTTACATTTTGCGTCCTGTCGTTTTTCTGCTTCTTCTGCTTCCCATGTTTGGTGTTGCTTGTTCCCATTTCACTGGGCGAATTGTTCGGCATACCATCTATTACGAACATTCTTTGCTACTGAAGATGGCCACCGGTGGTGTGGCCGAAACGTCTAGCGATTTTACATCAAGCATTCGACCACGGCCTTTCAGCCCGGAAGTTTTAATTAATTATAATTGCAATTTCGTTTAAGTCATTTCAGTATAAGTGCAGGATTTTAATATCTAAATATTTTAATGTTTTGTAATTGATTTTTTCTGGAATAAACAATATATCATGATTCAATGTGAGATGTTTAATGTTCAAATTAATTTGGTTTTTACTTATTTATTACAACAAATGCAGTTACACTCTTATCGTTCAATATTAACAGTATAACCTCGCTTAACATAGTACATAATTGTTGCAAACATGGTTTCGAATAATCGATCGTGCAACTCGTTTTCTCCGTGATCCCCGACAGTCGGGATTTGACATTTATTTTTCGGTGAAAACTGTGTAAAATTTTAATTGGTACATAGTATCGTCACAGCACGTAAATACGTGTATACGCACAAAACACACACTCGCACGCGCGCCCGCGGGATTAGAAGAGATCAATTAACGGGAATCGGCATGAAAGACACCGTTGTCAAGAAACAAGTTTCCTCTAAAAGACTGTCACAAAAAGAGTAAAATAAGCGTCACAGACGGATGCCAGAAAAGAAATACGACTTCGGATATAGAAAAGCGATCGATTAGGTTTATTCTGAATAAACTATGTCGAAATATCACGTTAAGAATATGTATACATTTGACAAAACACGGATACTTATCTACAGACTGAAACCTACAGAAACTGATTATTTACGTTGGTTAACGATGTAAATTTGATTTTTTGGCTTATGAGATGACAATACAAGATTTGATCATGAGACGCACGTACGTACAACTCGCACGCATGAGTGTAAACCTCTACAGAACCGACAAGGTAATACCAGTTCTGTAGTAAGTAACTCAATAAAACTGATCAGTGCAATCAAATTGCAGTTTTCGGTCGGATCACATGACCAGTGAGAAATCAACCTCTACTAAATAGTCTATCTGAAAAAAATTGTTTTTTTTTTCATCACGTGCCAATTGTAGTTTTATCACGTTAGTTTATAAAATATTCCCTGTTTTATATCGAAGATGTTTTAAAATACTCAAAACGGATGTTGTTTGTTAGCACTTATTAACAAATAAAAGTTTGTTGCAGTTTAATTTTTTTTATTTGTGTACAAATAGTTTTTAGCATTTGAATTTTGGCTCATTGTTAATAATTGAGTAATATATATTTATAACATGCCGTACATGTGCGCGCGCGCTAGTGCGCACGTGATTCGTTTTATGATTTCTTATTTTACTATATCGAACTATTCAAAGTTAATACACTTATTTAGAAGAAAACTTTTTGTGATTCTCATTTTTCTATTTCCGTAATAAAACTTAATATATTTTACTAAACCAATATTAGAGAGTTCAAGAGTTTAAGATATAGTGGGAAAATAGCTGATACGACTGATGAGGCAACAGAATTACAGGGAAAGTGGATTTGATAGTAGTAAAGCTAAAGCCGATTAAACGAGGCTAACAATGTCTAGACAAGATTCCATAAATGAAAAGAAATATTAACCACAAAAAAAATACCTTTCTAGGTGAATAATTTATGATGTTTCCTGTGAGACTGTCTCAGAGGCAGACATTGAGAAATTGAACTACCGAGGGGGGCAGCACCGTACGGAGTTGCACCGCGCGCGCACGCACACGCACACAAACTCGTCGACGTGTTCCTACGCCAATCATGAAAGACGTTACGTTTTCGGTAAAGTTTGCCTCATATCAAAATTATTGGTGAAATATGTTCTGTTAAGGTTTAACATCCATACGCGTTGACGTAAGTGACAGAGGAGAGTCAAACTTACCGAACTGTCTGACTTTCTACACGTGAATCTCGTGTTCTTTATATAATAAAACATAATTTTTAATCCGATTAGGTCGAAATGTCGTCGTTACCTGACACTAAACTGCCCTTATGTCTACTGTTCTTTTGCGTACGTGTTCTTAATGAGTGTGTCCCACCATATCCAACACTAACAACGTAAGATAATTATCACCGAATCGTGTGAACCCCGGCTGTCAAATGAAGACCTGTGTCAGATGACGTAATGTCACGATAAATCTTCATACCCATTCAGATTATGACAATTAACTCTGTACAATAGTTGGATCCTTTATTTGGACAAGCGTTTGTTGTAGCGGTCCTAACTATTTTTCATCATCATCATCACCATCATTAAACCAAAGATGGTTTGTTTCGGTCTCAAACAGGCAAAGTCTAGAACTGGCCACTGCAGCGCTTCCTCGGACGTCCCACACCTCTCGGTCCCTTCGGCTTACAGTTCCATAGTTGTTTGGGGATGATTGAGTCATCGGCGAAAATATACCCACCAAATCAGCCTGTACTGGGCAATCCTGTCGAGTACACTCATAATATTCAATTCCTGCCGTCTTCTAAGATCGTGGGGAGTATACTCTGCCACGTGCCTGAGAAATTTCATTTCAACCACTTGGATACGACTGGCCTGACCTTTCGTTAAAGTCCAATTCTCAGACCCATAAAGAAGCCCAACTATATTTCTTGCACATGATAACAAATGCAGTTACTACCACTGTGATAACTTCAGAGTATCATAGTTCTTTGCATTTAATTATTGATACTGTTGTAAGTTTTCACATCTTATTGTCTTTAACAGATGTCGACAAACATCTTTAATTTCAATATTCACCTTTATAACCACTATATTACTTGGGCCTTTTAATATTCCTTTACTATCTTTAATTCTTCTCTCGACTTTCGTTCTTTGGTATTACTTCCGACCTTGAAAATCTTGTAACTGTCCGTTGGAGTAACAAATTTATGATGGTCTACCAATAGTCTACCTCATCGCTGGGGTGAATTTGGCGGACACCGTGCCAATTGTTAACGACACTGATAATGGCTTGCGGTGGTGGGGCCGAAACGCCAGTCAGCATAGACTCTAGGCCAAGGCCTAACAGACCAGCTAATAGCGTTTCCAACTATGTGGACGCCGGCCGCGAAAACCTTAGGAAATCTAAATTTACGACTATTTTAAACACGAAAATAATCAGTGAAGCAATGACGAATCAATAGGCCTAGTACGTAGCGCATGGTGAATTTATTGTTCTGATCCTTCCCTCTCTTTTACGATGTGTTACGTTAACTAACATTTTCTTCCCGTTTCTTGCAGATATATTTTTTGTTATAATCACTAACATATTTCACACATAATGTTTTATGATTATTTTAAATTCTATAAGAAGAGTACTCTAAATAAGTTTGTGGTTTTAAGTGCTGTGCTTCTTATTTTACCTTTCTTAACAAAAAAGTAATAACGTATCTACCTTTTTTCTCGGTACGATGATGAAGGGCATATGAAAAAGCAATAAAGAAAGTAACGGGTACACAAGTTAACAATGTCGGTATGCTAGGTAAAAGGTTTAATCAAACGTTTGACATTTACAACGGAGTTGTTATAACATTTTTATAGTTCACGGATTTTCTATCATTTAAAAAAATTGTAACTAAATAACTTTTAAAACGATATATAAGTCTGTAAAAGGGAACAGGGCATTTCGTTCAGCCCATAAGTCCAATTGTTATAACGCGAGGGAAGCTGACACTATACAAAAGAATAAGGCCCGTGGTTAACTATGGATGTGAAATTTTGACATTCACATCAGACACTGAGGTAACGCTTGTCGTTTCCGAAAGAGAAGTCTTAAGAAAATATATAAACCAGTAAAACGAAACCGTACACAGGAAACCGTAATCGCGAACCGAAGCGACTATACGAGGACATCAGCTTTTCTAGAGAGTTAGTTATGCGGAACACATAGAATAACGGTGCGGCATTAAGTATAACGGTAGATGACTGTTATACTTACCCTTTTATTATTTTAGACCTTCACGTGAAACATATACGGTTCCCAGTAGCCAAAAGCCGAGCCTACAATTAATTCGTCCTGTATACTCGGTAATCGTAAGGAGGTCAAGAGCTTTTAAGTGGAAAGAGAATTCGTTTTCAAGAATAAACCAGTGTTCTTGTAACGGAAATCACGTCCAGCCCAAGAATGTGTCTAATGTTTCCATTCATGAGTCACTGGTGGACCGAGTCGGGAATCGTTTTCCCATTACCAAGCGATTAGAATTACGTAAATCGGTTTGTCAGTGTCCAGTACGCGAGGAGTATTCAATATAAAAATATATTGTATAACAAATAATGTATACTTTTTAAAATTTTTATGTGATTTTACTTTATAACTTATGTTTTATACGTAAAATAATTTCATAGAAAATAAAATAAAACATAAATTCACTAAACAAACACCATACAAACCTTGATGTAAAAATCCTTCCACTAATGATAATATAAAATATATCAATTTTTCTTATCGCGGAAACATAACTCGTGAACTAAGCATACTATTTAAAGATACAAACTTAAAAATATCTTATAACACAGATAATATTGTTTTCAATAAAATAAAACCTAAAAGTAAATTCAACATTCATAATACAAATGGAGTTTGCAAAATAGAATGTCCAGATTGCAATAAATTTTACGTAGGCCAGACGAAGAAAAAAATTGTCCGAGAGATTCTTTCAACATCACAATGCGTTTTAAAACTTGATACAGGACTTACAAATATAATTTACCCACACACTGTTTAAATAATAAACATAAATTTCCAGACATTCAAAATGTCAAATTAATTAAAAACATACAAAAAGGTAACAAAATGAATATCTGGGAAATACTTAATATTTACAAACACAATAATATTCAAATAAAAACAAAACACGACGATTTATTTAAAATCATACATTTATTAGAATAACAAAATGAAACATTAAATATATCATAAATAGCTGACTACATAAGCATTACAACAATCGAAAATATAATCGATTATCCGTTAACTGTATTGTAAGCGGAACATTCAATTACAATTCAAGCAAACCTCTGAAGATACAGAATAATTTCTGTGAAACGTGCGTCAGGTAAAAATAAACCTATTTGCAGTGTATTTATTTGAAGATATTATATAACCTATATAATTTAGTTCCTTCAAATGCTACATAGGAAAAACTAATTATTAAAGTACAATACATTCCTGTAAAATAAAAAATATACAAAACAACCTATTCTGAAAATATATTATTTGTTCAGTGGTAAAACTAAAACCTAATTTAACATTGTCATATTGTAAACCTAATTTAATATACATTATATAAATAAGATTACATAACAACTTATGAAGATTCATATAATTTCTTTCATTTATTGATCTTCGTGAAATATCAATCCGCAATTGGTATGTGACCATATTCCAGATCGTCAGTTGATCGGCCACCGTTTCCTTTTATTCTTTCAAACACACATCAACAGCGCTTAATTTAAAAAAAAAAAAGATTTCAAAGTGTCAGAAGTGGCCTCTAATACAACATTCATGTAGGCACTGTGAGTCCAGTTTTTGGTTTTTGGCGCCAGCTATAAAGAGTTTGTCCTCCACCTTGAGAAAAACAACATCCAGACATTATGAAAGTAGTCTTATTATTAAATCGCCATCGGAAAATTACGGCACTTAGGTAGTATACATTTATTAGTAAAAAATGTACATCATAACATAATGTAGTAATGTAATTAAGTTTAGAACATAACAATGTAGTAAAGTAATAAACATTCAAAGGTTTATAGCTATCGTCAGAACAATATCCTGAATCAACATAAAGTTAAACCGGAAATTGTATTGAAAGTAATAAAACCGCTAAGATCCTCTAGCTGCAGAACTCGCTTACTGTTTTGAACAACATACATTTACTATTAGGTTCAATAAGTTACAACGTTAGATAATTTTTTAAATCAGAAAAATTACGGAAACCTCGACTACTCTGATATTTTTTTTTACTACTTTAACAATTGTAAAGCGGACAATCATACAGTAAATACAAAAACTTTTGAACTACTATATTGTATTTTTTTAGGCAAATTTACAACTATAATGCTTAAATGACAAAAAATGTATTCCTATATTTTAGGTTTATATATGTTTCTATACATATATACAGGCCTACATCTAATATGTTTTACAGATATACATAACCGATAGAAATATATAGCATTTTGTTGTAAACTTTGCTTACAAAGGTGATTAAATATTTGCAAGGAATGTTGAATGATTAATTCTGTCCAATTTTCACAGATACCGACTTTGTATTTTAAATAAAAGTTATAATAACGTAATCCCCAAAATAAACTTCAATTTTATTAAAACCTTGACTTAATTTTTGACCGTTGGTGCCTTGAAGTTAAAAATGTTTAATAGTAAACACTACGTTCGAACCTCGGTTAAAATTCCCATTAGTTTGACACCTGGATGATTTAAAAAATTTTTCAAAGCTTTTATCCATTTTTATCATTTTTTAATTTCCATAACTGTAAATCATGTTCATATTTTGATTAAAATTCCATGTAATTTGATATCCGCATGTATTTTAGACGTTATGTCAAAATTTTGATTCAATTTTGGGCCCTGGTGTCGTAAAATTTTTAATTTCCAAAAATGAACACTTTCTTCAAATTATGGTTAAAATTTGCTTTAATTTGATATCCCACTTGACATCTGCGACTTTTTGACAATTTTGTCGCTCACATTTTTGCCGCCCGCCCCCTATTTTTGGGGGGATCGGTCTAAAAAACAATATGACTCTGCAGAGTAAAGGTTTAGACACGCATGCCAAGTTTTACATAAGTCGGTCCGTGCACACAAAAGTTATCGTAAGACATACCCGTAATAGTCAGATAGAAAGACAGACAGACAGACAAATGCCAAATGGTCGAGTTAAAAGAATTCACTTCGGTCGTTCAATAAATCACTCACAATTACAGAATAAAGTTTTCCGTTAGGAGACCTTTAAACAGAACAAGCATGTACAAAAAATCACAGCTAGTAAATCATAACAAGCTGACAATTTACACGTATAAATGTTGATATCAGTGTTTTACTTTAAAGTGTATAAGAAAAACAAACATTTAATATGAGTCACTTAAAATTTCTGGTCTTAATTGCTCCAAAGTCGATCTAGATATTTCTGCAGTCTAAAGACGAAGCAACGACGTTTTCAACCGAAAATGTCGCCAGACTTGACACTCTGTCTTTCAATATTGCTGATCGCACGCAAGGGTCGATCAACTCAGGTTTACTAATCGATCGTGACAGACACTAGTAAAGCCAAAAAGTTTTAAAATCATTGATAGTGTTTTGTAGGTTTTAAATCCCATCGAAGATGTGAATTGTAGCAGTCTCTGAAGTGCAATTGTTCTCCGTTAGTTTTGCCAGTTCAAATAAAATATATTAAATGTTGGGAATATTAAAAATTGGGCGTTATAAAGTAACAATGACTGAATAATTACAATGACTTTATTTGTATTATTTAATTTACAATAACTTTACATATTAACAATAACTTATGCTAACGATTGTAATAAACCACTTAAAAGTTGATGCTGGTAAACGAAATCGATCCGAGTCACCAGAGAACCTATGAAAAAAACAAACATTTGCTAACATTTTTATGAAAATAATTATTTGTAAATAAGACCAGCGCTTAAACACGAAATATTATGTGCGTTCTTTTTCAATCAAAGAATCAAACAAAGCAATTAAACAAGTATTCGTATTTTTCATTTAAATTTATTTTTTGAGCACTATGCACTGAAGATGTGTATTAAAGTAGTTGTTGAGCTTTTACCTTGAAACACCCTAAAATTTAATATTTTTTAGTCGTGTTTAGTGTCATTTTCATCGTATTATTTCGCTGATTTCAAATATAACAAACGTTTACCAGTATTGGGCGAGGCAACAAAAAAATTGTTTCATACTGGACGCACAGTGAGGTGACTCACGCGGCAATTAGCTGCTGTCGAGCCCGGGCGGAAGTATTATAATGGGGGAGAGGCAGCAGGTAGGCCAAGGGTCCACACGCCCAACCACCGTCATACAGAGCATAGGTATTTAATAGGTATTTAAATACCTAGGGGTACTAATAACACGGGAAGGCCTAGGAAAACCCGTAATCAAAAAACGAATAGAACAGAGCACGAAAGTTCTAGGTAACTTGAACTCTATTTGGTGGGACAAACATATTTCGAGAGCCACAAAGATTCATATAGGAAAACCTTTTGAATCAATTCTGTCTTACGGCTGTGAGGTATGGACGTTGAGTACGGAAATTATACGACAGTTGAATGCCGTGGAAATGGACGATCTCCGTAGAAGTCCCGGAGTCTCAAAAAGGGAGAGAATAACCAGCGATGAGATGAGAAGAAGGATACATGCAGAAGACACATTTATTAACAGAGTAGAACAAAGAGGGCTAAAGTGGTTCGGTCACTTACTCCGAATGAATGAACAGAGATGGCCGTGGAAAATATTTCAGTGGAGGCCCCCAGGCAGAGGATAAAGGGGCAGACCTAGACTGTCCTGGTATGAAAACATGAGGAAGGCCATGGAACATCATAACTTGGCAGAAGAAGATGCACATGACAGAAATAGATGGCGGCTAGGTGTGGGTATGCGGCAGTAGCCGATGAAAATCCCTTTGAGAGAGAGAAAAGTGAGTGATAAATAGCCACTGCTACAGTCTGGTTTGTTTTTACAATGATCCGTGATGGAGATGGTTACGTATATAAAATACTGTTTATCCTGCAAAGTTCACGACAGCAGGCTGACTGCCTGCTCTGGCTAGTTACGCTATTTTTAAGAAAGGCATAGATGTATATCTACATTAATTTCAATTATTTTTTCATATCGAAATGAATCTCCTAACACGTAGTCAATCTTTAAAAAATCGTGTTTGCAATTTTATAAAATCAAAACAATTTTTTTATGTTATACTCATTTTGCCGCCTTCCTAGGTATGGTGTTCGGGACTTGCCCCCCCCCCCCCACAGTTATGCCTGTATGTTCCCCAGTCATACTTTCTTTTGACGAGACTTTTACACAATGTTCTTTTTCTTATTCGTTCTCTGAAACAGTTTCATTACTACTTATGATAGATATCCCTTCCAAAATCCTATTAATTCTTCTCCAGTACGATGTCTGGAAATTATCTAATCATTCGGTGAATGTCTTTCCAATGATGCGAATGCATTGTGCAATGTTCCAAAAGTCCAGTGGCCCTTGTATTTTCATTTCGGCCATACAAAGCTATGTTCCACATTAAAGTGTATATTAATATTACAATGAATTATCGTTGTTACTTCATAAACCGACAAGGTACGATAGGTTGCTAAACAATAGTATAAGAGAAACGTGTAATGTAACAGATATTAATTCTTGGATTGCGGAAAGAAGAATGATATGGCATATATCAAGAATAGATGACACAAGGCTAGTGAAAAATGCAAGAAATAGCCAACCAAACACCAAGAGGAGCATTGGTCGGCCGACGAAGAGGTGGAGTGACAGCATGTAGGACCGTTGTTATGGAACAGGACAGAGTCCTAACAAGGAAGTTAAATAATAATAATAATAATAATAGAAGAAGAAAAGAAGAAGAAGGAGAAGAAGGACTTCATAACCTTACTGAATTTGAGTTTTTACTGAAGTTCCTATGAAAGAAGCGAACATTTTTTTCAAGTCTTTCTACAACATATGTTATCTCTAATTTTTATATGATTTATTTTAATTTTATTCTATTATAACGACAATGCTTATTATTTTTGTGTAACTTTGGCTGAAATATATTTGATATCGCCTGTTTGATAGGTGCGACGTTTGTAATTCATAACACTTTTAGCTACTTGTAATTATAAAGATGATATCTAGTCAGGAAATAAAGTGCAATTATGTCGCTTATCAGTTCCTTTTCGAACAGATCCCAAAAAAGTGATCGGTTATTCGAACTGATTCAACACGATTTGTAATGGGACGTGGCCAGTAGTGATACGAACACACGAGAAAGTTCGGGAAATGCAAAGGCTTCCTTGATAATAATGAGGAACGGCGCATCGTATTCTAGCAACATCTCTTTGCCAAGGGTAAGCCATTAGACGATTGTAACAATTAATACAGAGACTCTTAAGAGAATGTGCACCAAACACTGTGTATACCTCAATATATCTCTTACAACTTTGTCTATTTCTAAAGCTTGATGCGGACCAAAACGGGTTGCAGCGATCCCAAAATTCAATTATGATGGTTAAATGTAGTGACAATGATATGAGGACATTGGTGGAGAGTAGAATATTACGAAGCAATAGGCAAAGAATGCTGAAATCTTAGAAAAAACAGACCGAAAGAGACTATTGCTGAATGCAGTTGATTTTAGTGCAACTGGAGCTGAATTTGTACAAAAACGTATTATGATGCATTTTATGACGTAAAAAAAAGTAGCATGAATCTATCCATTCCCACAGTACAACATTCATAATGTATCCGAATTTATTGAGCGTTTTTAACTGCCGAATTAAATGTTGTATCTCATTCAAAAGTTAGTACTAATAATATGCTAGACCATTTTCTAGATACCACAGAACCAGCTCTTTGAAACTTCATTGTTTTTATGTAAATTCAAATTATGCATTGAATTTATTCAAATTCTGTACGGAGGAAAACCTTTTGGTTTAGGATGTTCGTTTCTGCGAAAATCCCAAAGGGAACTTTTGTTCCTTTGTAGCAAATGAATTTATGGCGGTCGCTCCTTTGTTTCCCTTAGGTAAACCTTTTTCCCGCCTATTATTTTACGTTGCGCTGAAGACAGAGTACTTTTAATCCGCTCATAAGACTTCTTCTGAAAATTTGCCGCCCATTATGATAAACTTTCTTTTTGTTTAAATCTTGTTTCAGCCCACGTTTATACAAAATATATGTCAATATTTTAGAATATAATACAGAAACCGATGCCGCAGCACTGATGCCTTGATGGAGCACAGATTTAATTTTCACGCGAATTATTATTACTTCATATTTTAAACATAACATTCTAACTAACTACGATTTCACGTGCAATTTGTTACGTATATTGCTTGCGTTACGCCTACACATCAACATATATACAAATACATAAGAGAAATTTTCTATAGACAAAAACTATCCGAGGCAGCATGTGTTCGGCAGTATATGCTTCCGTCTGCCCAAGAGTGAGAGGGGGGAAGAAAGAAGAGGCAAATAGACAGACACGCAGACAGACTCTGTGTGTGTGTGCGAATACAGCGGGGAGCAGTAAGTTACAGAAAATTATTTTGCATGGATTCTGCATTCTGTTTTATCGGAGTTACTAGGCTGGTAAATCCACACACACGCGCGCGCGCGCACGACATGGTGGACACGGTTCAAGTAGCGTGTACGTAAACCTTTTTTTTTACTGATATGTGTTTGTCTTTTATTAATAAATTTTAATGTTTAACGAACTCTTATCGTGACTTATGCGTCTGATGATGGAACGATCGCTCCGAAACGCGTCACATAGCTACTAGAAATCACAAAACGGAACTGAAATAAGGTAATACAATAATTAAACTAGAAGTAGGTAGCGACTGTAGCCTGAAACTACTAATCGTAAAAGGTTTAATCGCAAGAATTACAAGAATTATTTTTATGTAATTATTTTGAATCCAAGTAACAATACAGCGTGATTGTAAGTCACGACATGGATATTCAGAAATGTCAGAGTAACGCACGAGTTGCTTCCTTCGGCGGATCATTTACTTTTCAGTTTGGCCTTTCTCACGGGTTGGAGAATTTGGCTGCTGATTTCGGTAAAGGAGTGTGAACCAGAGCATATTTTAAGCAATAAACTAGGCGGCACTAGTCCCGCCTAGTGGCAGGTATTAGTGACGATACCGAAAAGTGAGAAAAAAGGGGAGAAATCAGCAAATCACGTAGGCGAGTTTCGATTTACGTATACAGTATTAGCTTTCAGTATTGTCTGTACAGTGTGCAAATTGAGAAGTGGTAATGTTCTTACAAGCTAAAGAACGAAGGCGAAGACTTCCTGATGAAGAACTATACAAACATCATGATTACATCAAGAATTTATTTTTTCAAAAGATTCTATTTTTTAAGTTCGTACCTTTGATGTGAATTAAGGAAATATTTTGTTACTAGCATACTTTATCCTTTTTCTTTCTTAACTAACTTATTTAGTTGTAAAGCAATTTAATATGAAATATTTATGCATTTTTCTTTTTTAAAAAATTACTTCAAATTAAAGAAACTTATAGTGTTTAAGCTTTTGCCAATCTAATTACAGTACTTAATATATTTTAAAGTAAACCAGTGATAAAGGTTTTGAATTTGTAATAGGCCTCCATGTAGTAGTAATGTGGACATCACACTGTAACGTACTTATTGAATATTACATAATTAATTATAATGAATCCATTTGAGTGTTTGTGGTGTTTTTTTAATTTTCCTAATGCGTAAAGCATTTGCGTCTATTTTTACAGTTAATATCATGAGTAAAAAAATGAACATGATCATGGTCAAGTTAAATTCAAATTACATAATTTTCAATAGTATATAAAAACCACACACACACACACACACACACACACACACACACACACACACACACATTGGTTGGTTTAGTGCCGCCTAGTGCAAATTTCTTAAAATATGCTCTGGTGTGAACTAAACAAACAGAACCAATGAGACGTTTTTTTGTTTAGTAAAATATTATTTCGTTAATCTGAAGCATTAATCTTACTAACTGGAAAGGATGTGTCACTTGCAATGTACTTCCCTAACATTTTGAACCAAATACGAATCTGAACTGGAAAATTATGGCAAGAGTACACACACAGACACACACACACACAGATTCAGATTATCTGCATACACGAGCTTTCTTTATTAAAACCGTAACTTCTTGTGTAAAATCACATCCAAATGCTCCACTGTTCGATGTACCTGATGTTTAGTCGTTATCAAAAACTACTTTCAAATGTCTAAATCCACAGGTCCAATTTATAGATATGTTAACGTCTCACATAGCCCATTCTTGTTAACGGACCCACTGAGATGCCCCGTCAGGACTCGGGAAGCAAATGTAGAATCTACTTGCAGCTTCTAGAAGGAATTGCCACGTTGTAACGCGTTGTGTGACAAACGAGATGCCATTTTATTGGTCCCTAAGCGTAACCAAAGCTGAATCAATTTCTGTGACCTTGGCCGAGCTGTAACAGACATTCGCCTCAGATTATACGGTGACATTAGATTTTTCACTGAAATTGTAGTTGTAACATTTCAAAATTAGCGATGGTCCGTAAGTCATTAACGGTTCCGTGTTGTTGGTGCTCACTTCTAGTTAAACATGTTTTGAACCGACATACGTAAAGAAAGTTTTTATTCGTTTATTTTTCGCGAATTTTTGTAGATGGTTTAAAGATCTGAACGAAAAAATTACTGTGTTACGCTTAAAGACTTTCGACGCACTGTAAACATAAAACAGACGGATACACCCTATCTCCGTTTTTGGCGGGCACACCGTTCCTTACGTCCACTTTCAAGGTTTAAGGCCTTATTCGTCATTAAACGACTTGACATCGAAACGTGCTCTGTAGTTACTGTTGCCGGTGGGGAATCATATCGTCTTCCTTTCTTTAATGTTTATACACGAGTTTGTACTTACATCGGGCCTACTTTACGTTCTTAGAACATACTCAGACAAAATTATCACAACATTTATCGGTTCGGGGTTTATCTCTTATCTGTTGATAGCTAATTCTCTCAGAAGGTCGAAAACCAGGGAAAGACACAGTATTTCTTGGCGGCGTCTGACCTTCTCGAGTTTAGGATTAACGTCCACGTTCGGAAACGTTCAGAAGCGGTGACTTTCATCGACCTTACGCGCACATTCGACCGATTTCATTGGCGTTGTTATAAGTCCAATAGTGGTTTCTCGACAAGAAGCAGACGCGTCACATTACAGATCAGTTATTTAGCGACCTTCAGATACTGTAATTTTTGCTCCCAGTCCAGTCAGTTCGTATATTAAGGTACAGTTGCCATCTTCTAAAATGAGCAATTAGGACAATAGTGTTCAAAAATAAAATAAAATCCGACACATGTGATGCGTCACTGATAATGGAATTACTATGTTGAAAAAATAAACATAATTTTCAAAATGGCTTTTTGGTTAAAAAACAAGTTTTAGTTTATAAAGAACACTTAACATTTATAATCAGCAAAAAAAGAATACACACATAGACTATACTAAACTATTCATGTTTATTGTAAGTGGTATCATTTTCATAATCTAAACGATATTCTACTTCAATAGGAAACAATTATAAACGTTTAAAAATTGTTGGGAATAATAAATGTGAAAAATGAAAATACAAAATCGCATTTCTTTCTAACCAATGGTGAATGTTTTTTGTAGCTCACTCTTAAGATCATTCGCAAATTAAAAGTTGTTTTTCTTCATTGAATGAGGGATACATTGTTTTTAATGTATCAATGTGCCTTGCCATTTTCTAGCTGCTAAGTTAAATAATAAAACGTCAAGAATGAACAGAAAATGATATTATTTTTATTTAAATTAAGAATAACCTAAAAACCCTTGTCAACTGACTTACAATGTGTAACTGATTCTGAACCTGGCTAATATGTTCCATAAAATCAGAGATACCAACCGTTTTTAAGTACTGATAAAATCCGGGACTTAAAAATGCGCCCCCCGGAGTTTCCACTCTCACGTAAAAAAAAAGACATGTCCGGTAAAACGCTGACGTATGGCAATCCTACATTACCACATCGTTACGTTGTTGAAAAAATAAAAATGATTGTAGAAAATAAGATGTGGTTCGAAAAATAGCAATTTTTAGATTCTAAAATACTTTTAACAATTAATAATGTAGACCTACATATTTTTTACCTTTTACGTCACTTATCACGTGACGGTGCAATAAAACTTGAAAAAACATTGCACTTGACTGGCACTCTAATAATATCGAAATGAAATTTACAAAATATATAATATAATATGCTGGTTTTGTTTGTTATATAATGGTATAAGTATTATTTTCTTAATGCGAATAATAGCGAATAATATTTTATATAAAAAGAGTACAGTTAGAATTTAAAAATTTAATGTTTATTGGAAATTAAAAGAAAGCTTTATTCATTATTACTTTATATTACATAGACATCAAAACACTTCGAAGAACCTACGTTCGTTCTTTGATGATTTTTTTTTCACTTGAAACGTTTACTTTGATGTAATGTTTTCCTTTGATTGCTATTGAAATGCTAGAATTACATATCCCACACAACTTCCCACTCGTGTTTTCCTTTTTTTGAGTACGGAATACACTTTCTGTAATGCATCGTCAAACGAGTTCTTGCACTTTGGTATTCTGTAATTTATAAAATAAGTAACAAAACTTTAATATTGAGAAAATTTATTCCGATTTTAAAGCAAAAAATAACATCGTAATAAACACGATAAAGAGTTGTCAGCTGACTATGTGTAACAAATGCCTAACCTAGCTAACAAAATCAGCGTTGGACCCATTTTTCAAGGACTGGTAAAATCCCTGACACAGAAAAAATCCCCTCCCCAGACGTTCTCCTCTCACAAGAAGAAGAGCACGTGTCCGGGAAAATCCGGACGGATGGCAACCCTAGGGATGTGTTAAGAAAGTGACTACTTTGAATTTCCGTTTTATATTTATGTTGTCACAGTCAGCCAGAATGTTTAACTTACTAAATATAATTATTTCACTACCGACTCGGAACACAGAGTTTTTATGGGTAAAAACGTAAAAGTTTTACCTTATAACCTGAACCGGTTTTCGCTTTTAAAAGCTTCTAGGGGGATGTTAAAAAGCTTTTAAAACCGGTCTTTTTCATCTAGGGGGATGTTGTTAAGTCTATGTATCATGGTTCTGAAGGCAGCTAGTTTGTGCTGTATTGGGTGATTGTATTAGTGTGTCAGTTGTACTAGGTTTTCTGTATATACTGAATTTGTGCCTGTGTTCAAGTTTTGTGATGGAGACGTCTAAGAAGTTTATGGTATTGTTGTGTTCGTATTCGGCAGTAAAGATTATTTTTTTGTGTATTTTGTTTATGTGCGTTAGTAACTGTTCACAGTGTATTTTGTTTCTCTTGTATAGTATTAGAATGTCATCAACGTATCTGTGCCAATATAGTATTTTATGTGAGTGTCTGTCATTGTTTGTGAGGATTTTTGTTTTTTCTAAGTGTATTGTGACACTAATACACAACTCCTCCAATCACCCAATACAACACAAACTAGCTGCCTTCTGAACCATGATACATAGACATAACAACATCCCCCTAGATGAAAAAGACTACAAAGACGAACTAAACAGGATAAAATATCTAGCAGAATCCAACGGCTACGACAGTACAATAGTCAATAAACTCCTACACAAAACACAAAACAAACAACAGACAAAGACAGAAAACAACAAATTCATAACACTAACATACATCAACAAACAAACTGAAAAAATAGCCCACAAATTCAAAAAAGCAGGATACAGAATCGCTTACAAAACTACTAACAAAACAGAACACACACTATCAAAACACACACACAAAGCACAAAACAAATTCGATCTACCTGGTGTTTACAACTAAATTGCTCAGATTGCAACAAGTTCTACAGAAGCCAGACAGGACGTAGCTTCAAACAAAGATACATTGAACACACAAAGGCACTCCACTCCACTACAGAATCCACCTTTGCAAATCACCTAATAGAAGCACACCACACATACAAAAACATCACAAATAACATGGAGATTCTACACGTACACACAAAAGGCCGAAAACTAGACACTCCAGAACAATTGGAAATATACAAACACACGAAAACAAATAAAAACGACATCCTAAACGAACAGACACAATTCAAATCACACGCATTATTCGAACATATCACACCCCACACACACAACATCGATCTTTCGAAAGTCGATATCGTCGACAACAACAAGACGGACAGTGCTCCCAGCGGCAGCCTCTGAAGAAGCTTTTTAAAAGCGAAAACCGGTTCAGGTTATAAGGTAAAACTTTTACGTTTTTACCAATAAAAAACTTTGTGTTCCGAGTCGGTAATGAAATAATTATATTTTGTTAAGTAACGGACACGTCATGGACAACGAAATCCAAGAGTTTAAATTACAGTTCGTTGTCACAAGTGCAGTAAATATCTCCAGTAAAGTAGTTATTAGTCATCATCTGTCTATAATATTTGCATTATCTTTAAAATCAATACAGAGACAAGTGTGTGTGTGTGTGTGTGTGTGTGTGCGTGTGTGTGTGTGTGTGTGGAGGTGTGAGACGAAGTGTGTGCTTATTTAGGACAAGCTTGTCCCGCTGCTTGTGACTGACTTGCCGTCTGAGTCTGGAAACGTACATTCACACTGGCCTCTAGTAAGGTCTGGAAGCGAACCTTGTCTTAAACCGTACCTTTATACTGATCTCTAGAAAGCATCTGGAAGCGTACCTTCTTATGGAGCTGTAGTTAGTATCTGGAAGCGTACCTTCATACTTACTTCTAGTTAATGTCTGGAAGCGAACCTTGTCTTAAACCGTACCTTTATACTGATCACTAGAAAGCATCTGGAAGCGTCACTTCTTATTGAGCTGTAGTTAGTATCTGGAAGCGTACCTTCTTATTGACCTGTAGTTAGTATCTGGAAGCGTACCTTCATACTTTCCTCTAGTTAATGTCTGGAAGGGAACCTTGTCTTAAACCGTGCCTTTATACTGATCTTTAGAAAGCATGTGGAAGCGTACCTTCTTATTGAGCTGTAGTTAGTATCTGGAAGCGTACCTCCATACTTTCCTCTAGTTAATGTCTGGAAGAGAACCTTGTCTTCAACCGTAACTTTATACTGGTCTGTAGAAAGCATCTGGAAGCGTACCTCCTTATTGAGCTGTAGTTAATATCTGGAAGCGTACCTTCTTATTGAGCTGTAGTTAGTATCTGGAAGCGTACCTTGTTATTGACCTGTAGTTTGTATCTGGAAGCGTACCTTCATACTTTCCTCTAGTTAATGTCTGGAAGGGAACCTTGTCTTAAACCGTAACTTTATACTGGTCTGTAGAAAGCATGTGGAAGCGTATCTTCGAACTGGACTCTAGTTAACATCTGGAAGAGTGCCTTCTTATTGAGCTGTAGTTAGTATCTGGAAGCGTACCTTCATACTTTCTTCTAGTTAATGTCTAGAAGCGAACTTTGTCTTAAACCGTAACTTTATACTGGTCTGTAGAAAGCATGTGGAAGCGTGCCTTCTTATTGATCTGTAATTAGTATCTGGAAGCGTACCTTCATACTTTCCTCTAGTTAATGTCTGGAAGCGAACCTTGTCTTAAACCGTAACTTTATACCGGTCTCTAGAAAGCATCTGGAAGTGTGCCTTCTTATTGAGCTGTAGTTAGTATCTGGAAGCGTACCTTCATACTTTCCTCTAGTTAATGTCTGGAAGCGAACCTTGTCTTAAACCGTAACTTTATACTGGTCTGTAGAAAGGATGTGGAAGCGTATCTTCGAACTGGACTCTAGTTAACATCTGGAAGCGTGCCTTCTTATTGAGCTGTAGTTAGTATCTGAAAGCGTACTTTCATACTGGCTTCTAGTTACTCTTTGGAAGCGAACGTTGTTTTAAACCTTACTTTTATACTGGTCTCTAGAAGTCATCTGGTAGTGTACCTTCGTACTGGACTCTAGTTAGTATCTGGAAGCGTTCCTTCATACTGAACTCTAGTTAGTGTCTAAAAGCGTACCTACATAAGAGACTTTAGTTATTATTTGGAAGCGTACCTTCGTACTGGCCTCTAGTTAGTATCCGGAAGCGAACCTTCGTTCTGGATTCTAGTTAGCACTGGGAAGTGTATCTTCTTACTCAATTCTAGTATTCTCTGGAAAGGTGCCTTTGTACTCGACTCTAGTTAGTATCTGGAAGCGTACCTTTGTACTGGACTCTAGTTAATATCTGGAAAGCTGCCTTCTGCCTTCGCACTGGAATCTAGTTAGTGCTTGGAAGCGTATGTTCTTACTAAATTCTAGTATTCTCTGTAGCGTTGCCTTTGTACTGTAGTCTAGGTAGTATCTGGACGTGTACCTTTATAATGGACTCTAGTTAGTGTCTGGAAGCGAACCTCCTCTAAAACCTTATTTTTATACTGGCCTCTAGAAATCATCTGGAAGCGTATCTTCGTACTGGACTCTACTTAGAATCTGGAAGCGTATCTTCGTACTGGACTCTAGTTAGTAGCTAGTAGCGTACTTTCGTACTGGACTCTAGTTGGTGTCTACATAATATTCTCTAATTATTATTTGGAAGTGTCCATTCGCACTGAACACTAGTTAGTATCTAGAAGCTGTCGTTCATACTGGACTCAAATTAGTGTCTGGAAGCGTACTGTCATAATAGACTCTATCATCTGGAATCGTACAGTCGCACTGGACTCCAGATAACTACCCTTTTAATTTATAGATATTTCACCTATCTTTCTACAGTGGATTATTATGACCTTCTTTTCAGGATACTTTATTTATCAGAATTAAGTACTTTACTCTTGTTAAAACATAAAACTTTGCAGACAAACTACCCCTTCCCATTAACCGATTTTTACCAAAATCAATAAGCCTTGCTACAACTCGAGCATAGATGCAAAATATTATTTGATTCTGTTTTAATTTTCGGCAGTTGTCGTTCGCCAAAAAAAAAGAAATTCTACACATAGACACACAGACAATTTTCAGAAAATTACTTTTCTATATGTTTTGAGGGCAGTACAATCAGAATCAGCCCTTATCTCGAACACGACTTTTTTCGCCATAACCATACTTCCATTTCCTTATGGAACATGGAAGTAAAAAATAGGTACTACTGTATTAGCTTACACAGGTAAAAAAAATAATAAAAATAGTCTAAAAATTAAGATAGTAACAAAATTCATCAACTTTTTTCGACCCTGTTGGGAGGGGGAGTCCGCTCCCGTTCGTCACTTCCCCCTAAATACGCCCCTGCCTAGACAGCGCAACTGTGGAACCATAGGTAAGGACTGAATATCTTAAGTTAAATTTCACATTCAATTTTAATTCGTTTTTACACCATTTACACTGCCCTACTATATATGTAGGTCCTACTCCTACATATTATTAATTAAAAAAAATGATATCATATAAATACTAAAATTCACTGGACTATTGCTTTTATCTGCTTTTCGCGGGACCAGGGTCCGTTCGGATAATTGATATTTCGGATAACAGATCATAATTGAAAACATTATTTCCCTTTACAAAAACAAAGGTTTATATTACAAAATCATTTCTAACATACTGTTATATAATTACAACAACCTGTATACTGTACTGTAATGTGTTACTTAGGCTAAAAATCATTGAATTGAAACGTAGTGTAGGTAATAAAAACAAAAAGAATTTAAACAAAATTATAGTTTAAGACAAACACTGTGCTATAAAATTAATTAAAACTTAAAAAACAAAACAAAACATACAGTACCACTGATTTGCACTTTTTTGAAGAATCACTGTCTGCTTGAAAGCGATGCCCCGTTTTCTCGCTTCTAAAGACTGAAGTCGTTCAAGTTTCATAATCCGAATACAGTCTATCTCGTCTTCTGTTTCTGCCCACTTTAGAACAGTCTCTAGTGCGTCAAAACCTTTTGCTGCCGTCGTGGTTTTGTGTTAGTAGCGTTCTCGCCGTCTTCATAGGCTGTAAAGCTGTATAGCTACAGCGTTTATTTATTTATTACTACTATACAGTACTGTAATAATTTATAGTATACAATTTTTGTATGTTCAATAAATATCCAATACGCCTACACGTGTCCAATACATTACTGTCAGTACAGTACATAATTGTACTTTATATTGGGTTCGGATAATAGATCGTTCGGTTAATGGATGTACGGATAATAGATACTCTACTGTAAGTTTATTTACACCTGACGCACGTTTCACAGAAATTATTCCGTATTTTCAGAGGTTAGCGTATAGAAGTATTTATTATTTCAGGACGCTAACCTATGAAGATACTGAATAATTTCTGTGAAACGTGCGTCAGGTGTACATAAATTTACTTGCAGAAGTACAGCACTTATTATTTGAAGATATTACATGGGAGACCTGCAGGAAACTCAACGAGTTATTTAACATGAATACATGTTTTGATGAAAACCTCAAAGTGTAAAGCCTTTGATGAACGGCTTAAAGACCGTTAACTCTATTTGGTATTTACTTTTTCGGAAACAGCGTGGTTATGAGGAAAATCGTGTTTAAATATTCCTCTGTGTGTTACGACTGACGCCTTTGCGGTTTACAGGCGGAGGTGTTGTCGTACTTACAGAAAATACGTATGTTTTCCGATTCGTTGGTTTCTTAGAACCTCTGGTATTATTTTCATTTCATCCTCTTTTCCTGCGTGTGACGTAACTCAGTAGACATGACGGACAGTGAAATCGCTTCCGTAAACAATACGATTAATTTATTTGTAGCTACCGTAAAAAACGGTCCGTAGTGGGTTACGATAGAACAGTCATTGACGGACAGCGTGCTCGCTGAATACGAAATGTGCGGTGAAGGGCACACCTACTGCTCTCGCTTTCGTTCTTTGCCGTCGCGATTTGGAACCAGCCGTTCCGAAATTTCAACTTCCGGGATTACCGAACGTCCTCCTTTAACGGGGCGTTGCCGCTTGCAACCAGTACCACTTGCGAATGCCGTGAAATTCATCCCAATTTCGATCACCCTTATCAACAGGGTTATCATACAATATTTAATGTCCCCCTTGCGAATTGTCTCTTTTTAAGCAGTGTGCTTGTAAGAAGAATTGCTCCGATAACATGATCTTTTTCATCGTTCTTTTTGATTTAGCAAGAAAAATTTAAATGATTAAATAAGGCGGATTTTCCAGTTTTGTCTTTTCTTGAGGAAGAGCATTGTAATGACGCTGTACTCTGATTATTTTCTCGTGACTTAGCAGGTACGTATCATGTTCGCTGCACGAAATCATCTTCTGCTGCTTCTGCGGCATGAAAATCAATTCTTGTTCTCATCCCGATGTGCCCTAGCTGGATTCTCACTTTGTTTCAACTTGTCTTGGGTGAGATCCCTTCCTTTAGTCTTTTCTGTCTAGTCTCTCTTGACTGCCTTTTGTTCTTTTCTGACCCCGACGCTATTAGGGTAATCGAGGGCCAGGGTGTCTTCCTTTTTTAATTATAATTTCTTAATTTTGGGTGGCTTAGGATCTTAGAGTGCTCACCGATGCCGATAGGGGAGCACTGAAAATACTAAGAAACGTCCGGTATCAGAATAACTGATACAAAGCCACAAATCCTATCTCAGAAAGAGAAGGGTGAGGGCGAATCTCCTGCGCCCTAAAACAGGGGCGTTTCGGCTAAGGTATGGTAACGCTGACAGAATAGTCTCTGGCCCACCTGGTAGGGGGTTGTGCAACAGGCCAGTAACCTGTTCATGTAAAACTTTGAAATAGTGTAGGATCCATAGCAGCGTCGGAGTAAGGTCTGGGAATTGTGGCCGTAGAACCCTGGCAAAGAATAAGTGAAGGACATGAATGAAATTATTTCAATTTACAGAAGACAATGGTGGGATCATCTGCAAAGGATGACAGAGGATCGATTGCCGAAAGCGGCACTGACCATTTATAGGATAAAGCCATTGGTAGAAGAGACGTGGGTCGTCCGAGGAGAAGAAGAAGAAGAAGAAGAAGAAGAAGAAGAAGAAGAAGAAGAAGGAGGAGGAGGAGAAGGAGGAGGAGGAGGAGGAGGAGAAGAAGAAGAAGAAGAAGAAGAAGAAGAAGAAGAAGAAGAAGAAGAAGAAGAAGAAGAAGAAGAAGAAGAAGAAGAAGAAGAAGAAGAAGTAAATCGTACCCTATAAAATAATTTGTCTGTGCGATTGTACGGTAACAATGATTAATTATTGTAATATTAGATAAATAAAATTTACAAAATTCGACCTCTCCCTTTTACTTCTAAAAGCTTAATTCTGAGAAACCAAAAATAATAACTGTACCACTAAAATCTGAAATTATTAACACAAACTCTCTTTATGGTAGACACCAATTTTCTGCCAAACAGTTAACTGGACGTGTACACAGCAATTGCCTGGTAATGGAAAAGCACTGCAATCTAGTGTGAATTATAAAAATTAACTAGTTAGTCATCTTGCCCCACTCGTCATCTTACCCTCTTTTCCCCTACTCACTTCACTCCAAACTAAAAACGCTTATTTTAACTGTCGCCTCTGATAAGGGAGCCCTACATACAGCCGCTAGCCACGGATTGCTATTCCAACTTCTGTCGTCGTGTACTTATTCTGCGTTTCTCTCTATTTTCATTTTCAGTACGGCTGTATGTACGGTTTACTATTTTCATCACTTTTCATTAAAGAAGCGTAACTTCGGTCAACTTCAGGTAAAACAGATAATACCCGTCATATCTGAGTTTGCAAGTGGGACGTACTCAGTGGCGAATCTGGAATTTTGGGCTGGGGTCTGGTCGAGTCGGCTTCATAGAAAGGAAAAAATAAGTTAAGACTAATCAACATTACTGTCTTTAAAGTTGTTGGAAAACATGTTATAACATCTTGAAATCAATCCCATTAAAGTAAACTGTAATAACACGATAAAAATACGCGTTATTGTTTGCAAGATACTTATTGGCTGAATTGATTTACCTACATTTCATATTTCCAACGTATACAAAAATGCTGTGTAAACCTGTTTGTATATTTAAAAAAGAGTTACTACTATATTAGCGTACATAGCTAAAAGAAATATTAAAATAGCCAAAAAATTAAGAGATTAACAATATTCGTCAACTTTTTCAACCCTCGGGGGGGGGGGGGGGGCTCCGGTCTGCCCGTAAACACTCCAGGACGTACTCTCACATACAAAAATAAATTACGTGTCTCATCCTACCCGAGTGTTTGCAAGTGGTACTGTTCGCAAAAGGGAGGACAGCCCCTATAATATAACATTTTTATGATTTAAGTTTAAAATTAACACTTGGAAGACAGGGGGCATGGTTGGTGTGGTCTCGGTCTGAAAATGAGTACCTAGTTTAACATCAAGTGTGATACTAGGTGGCTGAATTGTAAGACTGACCGCACTACGGTACGGCTCAAGTTAGGTAGTCTACTCTACCTCTTCTAAAGCATACCTTAGAACGGAGTCTATTATTATTTCTTCCTTCATTTTCTCGTTACAGCCTGCGATTAGACGACTTTCTTTACTTTCCGAAGTTCTTTTCTTTCGCTCGCTCTTGCTGTCTTCTTCCGATAAAAGCCTTTTTTTTTGTTCTCCCTGGTTTCTCTATTGATAGGGCCTTCCCTCCCTTGCTTCTGAACACTTCCCGTTTCCTACGTTTTCTTCTCTGATTCCACATTTTACTACATCCCGATCGGCTACTTTCACCCATGGTACGTGTTTCTTTCTACTCTCCTGAAAGACGACGATCTCGTTTGTAATACTTTCTGAAAACATTCTTCTAAAATAGAAAGCCATTCGTAATTTCTCAATCGTGGTCGAGATTTTCTCAGCTTGCTTTGGTTTTAAATAAAATGCAAACTCGTTTGCTGATACTTTTCCGAGTTCCACGATTTTCTTTAGAAATTTCCTGTGCCTCTTTTCAATTTCCGAAAGTCCTTTACTAGCTGTTGTCACTGCGGCATATAAGCATCCCGGGTTGACTATCGTAATTTAGTTTCTGAATTTGTCAAAAAGGATAGTGGTTTGAATTTATAAATTTTGTCGCCTAGTCTCAGGTGTGTATTTACGGGGGGGGGGGGGAGACAAACGGGACCCCTCTCCAAAGTTCGAAAAATTAACGAATTTTGTTAATCTCCTAAATTTTAGACTAGTTTTGTTATTTTTTTAGCTGTGTACGCTAATATAGTAGTAACTCTTTTTTTTTTTTTAAATAGACAAACAGGTTTATTACACAGCTTTTTCTGATACTTTCGAAATATGAAATATAGGGAAATTATTCCAGTCAATCAAGTCTTCCGAACAATGCTTCAGTAACGGGTATTTCCATTGTGCTGTTACCGTTTATTTTAATGGTGCCGATTTCAGGATGTTATCACACATTTTTCAGTCACTATAAAGATAGTGGTGTTCTGATTAGTCTTCCCGTTTCTTTACTCTTTTATGAAACACACTAATCCGGACCCCCCCCCCACAGACATAATTCTAGATACACTACTGCCTAGTCTGAACGCTATCCTCAAGCTTTCTTGTCTTTTCTTCAATCGTCGACTTGTAATTAATTTCTTGAGTCATAATATAAGCTAAGTACTTATAATTTGAATACAGTTGATATTATTGTTATTATAATTATAATTATTATTGTAATAATAAAAATAATAATAATAATAATGTTTATATTATTATTATTATTATTAACTCCGGCACTGGATAGATCGTTGTGATAGAGAGGGTAGAGGAAAATGTACCGCAAGGCTCATACCAAACTTGAAAGAATGGATCGACCGCCAACACGGTGATGCCAAGTACCATCTGACCCATTTGCTCAGTGGCCACGGCAAATTGAATGCCTACCTCCATAGAATGGGGAAGGTGCAAAGCCCGGCATGCCAGTGCAGAGACTCTCCCCATGCAGATGCCTTGAACACATTTTTCAAGTGCTGCAGATTCACAAGACAGCGTATGGTACTGGAAATGGAGCTCGGGTACTTCACACCCGAGAGCGTAGTTGCGCTTATGCTTCGTGGTAAGGCGGAATGGGACCGCATCAATGCACTTATTCAGTGCGTCCTACTAGAAAAAAGACAGGCCCAACTTGCACCCAACGAGCCCGATAAAGCTCCATCCTGAAGTAATACGCTAAGTGGTTCCAGGACGGGTATAAATGCTTGAATTAGAAGTAAGTTTCTTAGTCGGCGAGAGTCCCACACACCAGAGGAAGTACGGCCTCCTCTGACGGTGCATAAAGCATTTTTCCCCCTTCTATAAAACAAATATTATTAATTTGTAATTACTAATAGAACTGAGAATAGAACGGCTACAATATAGTAGCAGTAGTAGTAGTAGTGTAGTAGTAGTAGTAGTAGTAGTAGTAGTAGTAGTAGTAGTAGTAGTAGTAGTAGTGTAGTAGTAGTAGTAGTAGAATCAGCAGCAATAGCGGTAGGAGCAAGAATAGCATAATTAGCATTAGCATTATTCGGTTATCACAGTACTGTAACTGTAGACATATTTCATCAGACCAATCTCAATTTCATTTTTTCTCTGCATTTCGTGACTGCAGTAGATAAAACATTTTCCTTTGTTTGCGCGCAGAAAAGGTGTTGCACACACTGCAGTTCTCGCACTACTCATAGTTCGTTACTCTGATGGTCTTATCTGTTATTTACTGCGAGCGACTTTCTTTTCTTCATTTAGTACCGTCTGTTTGTTATTATATCGTCCTGTTGCGCTGTTGTTCTGCGTTCATCGTATTTGCCGCTAACGATGTGCGTGGCGTAATGTAATGTCCAGAACTGGGAGCGTTGTGACACTTCTAACAGTGACGAGTGTCTGTACTTTACTCTCGATACTGGTGTCTTGTAGTGTCGCAGTATCGTACGAACGTTATTTTAGTACCGAAACAAATTTTGGGACCGAATACATGAAGGACGAATGATATTTTTTTTCCTTTATTTGGAACTATAGCGATAAGTATTATACAATAATTACAACGTTTTTCATTTTGCGATATTTGATATGAGTACCAACTGTCGTGTCGAATCTGCTACCGCAATGTTAGTTACTCCGCATTATTTGCTTTTGGGAAAAATAGGGTTTGTTTAAAGTAAAACGTAATTTCTTCTTCTTCTTCTTCTTCTTCTTCTTCTTTTGACAATTAAGTAAGCATATTATGTGTTGTTATAAGTCAGGAATAAAGAGTCATACAATACGGTGATAATTTTGAAATAAATCTTAAATAAATAAAATACTGTTCTATTTGTGAATGTTTTCAATTCATATTATATACTTTTCTTCTAGATATAAATAGCTAATTGACCCTGGAAGTACCTACACTCAAGAAAATACAAAAAGGAAACCATGAAAGCAAACCATGGGACTATGTATTATAAAATAAAAAATTAACTAAGATAATAATTACCAATTTCTGTTTTCAACTTGTATCCTTGTTAAAATTGTGTCACCATTTAGATTGTTTTTATTTTGTTCAGAACACACAAATCAAAACGAAGTACTCTGTTTTCCTCGTTTATCTAGTAATTTTTATTTCAGCGATAATTATCTTCTCAAATGCGTATAACTTATTCGTCATAGAAATTAAATGCAGTTTGTGATTGTCTGTCATCAATATTAAAGAGAAATTAAATAGTGTCAGGGCCATTTGTCACTCACTTTGAATAAGTCTTTACGATCAGTATTCATTTTAATATTAAATTTTCAATCCGCTGTATACTGAAATGGTGACGAATCGGAAAGACTGACTACTGGCAAACGTGGATTGGGATAAAGATAAACGCTATTAGCTCTTAAGTTTGTATAGCGTAAAAGACCGGTAAAACGAACTGCCGTGACTAGAAATCGAAATCGAACCTACGATAACAGCGAACAATCTTTTGAGACGTAAACTGAACGAAGTTCAGAAAATGGAATTCACGAGGGGCGGCTGATAAGTAATGGACAGTCGCATATAACGGAAAAACAACACAATGTACAGCACGGCGCGTGCTGCCATCTTGTAGCGACATTCTTGTATTGCAAACGTCCCAAATCTCGTTCACCATCTACTCGTTTTCTGTCAGTCGCCATTGTTATGGAGTCGAGTACGCCAGCTATGTCAAAGCGTCTAAAACAGCGTGCAGTGACTGAATTTTTAACAGCTGAAAAAGTGAACGCTAGTGACATTCATCGTCATCTAAAAGCCACTTATGGTGATGAAACTGTTGATCAAAGTACCGTGAGTAGGTGGGCAATAAATTTTCGTGCATCGGAAGCTGGTAAAGCGAATATTGAGGATGGAGCTCGCAGTGGTCGACAAGCTTCTGTGACTGGTGAGAAGCACCAAATGGAGGTGAATGAATTGATTCAAAATAACCGTCGATTTACACCCGGATAGGCTACCGAAGAACGAGTAGGACACATTATTGCAGAACTGGGCTACCGTAAAATCTGTTCGCGGTGGGTGCCACGCAAACTCACAGAATAGAACAAGCAACAACGAAAGGAATGTTGTGAACACCATTAGTAGTAATATCTAAGAATATTAAGGATAAAAACATATTAAAGAGGAACATTGAGGGTATTTATTTCACCACAGATGATTAACTGAAAGACGGAGTGAGGTCGTGGATCAAGGAAAGACCACCGGTATTCTTCATTGAGGGATGAGACAACTGGTTCACCTTTGGGAGATATGTGTAGCTGTAAATGGTGACTACGTGGAAAAATAAATGTAAGCTTTTGTAGCAAATAAAATGTGCTTTTATTCCATACCTGTTTCATTTGACTACCCCTTTTCATTTGCGAGTTACATGCGACTGTGCATTACTTATCAGTCGCCCTTCGTAATATCATTATCGTAATGTCTGGTTGTCAGTGGTTATTGGTAAGCATTTTACTGCATGAGTTACACTAATTACTTAACAGCGACAAGACATTCATCAGTTAGACCTATGAAATTGACGAAATACGGATAACGTGATGTCAAAACAGAGGAAAGGTCGATTATATCGTTTGTTTTCGAAGCGACGGCTTTAGTATTAAGAGACCCAACAACCAGTTTGTCATAACTGAGAAAAAGCCAATCAGATTTTTTGTCTTACTAAAAACTTTTACACCAGCGTTTTTAGCTTCTATTGTATGAATTATTTAGAGATAAAAGTCACCTGTCTACGGTGAATTTAATGTGCCTACATTCTTTAATGTCAATCAACTTTTCAAAATCGCATTACGTATTGATTTAAATGACACTTGGTTCCATTTAGATAATTGTAATTTGAATTTCTTTCAAGAGAACCACGCACAATTTATTAATAGCAATGCGTATTTTATTGCCAGACTGATATTACAAACAAAGACATTTTTTAAAACAAGATAACAATTATTTAGAATATTTAAAAAATAACTATTCATATCAAAATACAACACAATTTCTTATGAATTAATTATTAATAAAGGTTAAATTTTTTATGGTCATAGAAACATACAACAAAATCAATAAAGAATTCTGTAGAAAAGTGGCTGAATTTTATTAATTTTTTTAACATGAAGAAAAATAACACTGGAGTACGATTAATAAGAATGATACTATATCTAGGATATATACTTAATCTAGGATTAATAACACTATGTCTACGTTAGTAAGAATGATACTAATAGAAAAACATTGTTGATGCAATATTATTAAAAAATATTAAAATAAATTCAATAGTGAAGAATGTTTGAAAGTCTAAAATGCACAATAATTTTTACCAAGTACAAAGCTATAACCAATAATTATAATAAGAAGAATACGACTTAAAACTCAAAAATAAGTCACGAATAAGAAAGTTAAGCAATCTATATTAACCTCCAGTGCACTATTGAAACGATTTACACCATTCCAACTTTGTCGTTCTTACTGAACTGTTACTTGTCATGCTCCAGACTAGGCCTTTCAGTGTCTCCAACATTATCAAGTCCTACACTTGTGGCCGTGGTTTAGGACTTGATAGTGGTAGAGACACTGAAAGGCCTCGTCCGGAGCATGATAGGTAGCAGTCCGGCAAGTAAGAACGACAAAGTTAGAATTACAGAGACTGCTAATTCGAATAACAAGATGAAGATGTACACCATCCTCTACATGATATTCAGAATTGAAGCTTTTGTAGAAATGACGCAAACCATTTGGACTGAGATGTGAAATAGTCAGAATTTATCTTTCTTCTTTTCTACTGAAACTGTTCTTCCGTTTAACCACAAAGAGATAAGTTGATAAGAATGTAAGGTAAAGTGTACTGGCCTTCTTTTGGTACTGTATTTTTCATCATTTTCTTAGCAAACTGTGTCAAATAGCTATCTCTCGATTCACGCATCATTAAACTATATGCTTCTATTGAAATCAATGTTAATGAAATCATTAACAACAAATACAGCAATGTTCATTCATTTAAAAGGAACCAGTTGTCATCTTGTAGTCGGTTTAGTTACCTGTAGATGCCAGCACAAGCTAGATGTCCATTTGATCTTTCAACACAAATAAATCAGGTCAGTTCGATTCATCGATGTATACTATACATCGATGGTTCGATTCTACTGAGCGATTATGATGACGAAAATTTGAAAATTGGTGGGTGATTAGTTCCCTTTATATAAAAACCGTCCCCCCTCTTTTTTTAGCAAGCGGTGCCCGTTCTGTTTTCTCTGTTTCTTCTTTCTGTGTCCGAAGAGCCAACTTTATCAACCTTATATTATATCTTTTATTTTCTTCCATATAAATAATGGGTGGGAGTTGGCGCAGTTGGTGTCTTGTCCACATAAAAAGGAATAATAACCGAGTTGATTAAAAACGTATGAATGATCTAGACTTTAGACTTTGTAATAAAAAAAATAAAAGAAACGGAAAAAGAAGTAGAAGGAAAAGAGGGAGGAGAAGAAGAAGATGAAAATTTTAAGAAAGTTTTTCAATACAGGCCTAGCAGTGAACAATGTTCGGGTTTACACTGTGATACTCCTTATGTTAATTTTTGGGTCCGATTTTCTCCAAATGTGATCCCTCTCAACAACATCTGCTTTGTCTCTAAATTACCCCCGTTACCCACGTTCCGTTCTTTACCTCTTAAGGATGTGCGTCCGTGTGTGTTTGTGTGTGTGTGTGTGTGTGTGTGTGTGTGTGTGTGTGTGTGAGAGAGTAGATTATTTATATAAACAATACTTACCCTCCTATTCCACAGTATTTAGACCCTTGTCGAACCTTCACTATAAACTGTCGTTTACACTATAACCTTTCTTTGGCTAACAAAAACTCTTGTTCTTCTCAAAAATCACTTTACACGTTCTTGAGCCGACGTTTTCTTGAACTGTCTACTGACCTGTTTCCATCTGGTTGCCATTTGAAAGCTTTCTTGACAGTCAAATTTTGTTTTCTACCAACTTGTCCATGTCCTCACCATTCCAACACCTGCCCTCCTTTATTTCATTTGTTATGTCTAGGTCTTTATAATTTTAATGAGCTCTCTTTTGGTCCTCATTCTCCCTTTCGTAGATAGGTCTACATTTTCTTCCTCTCCTGCATTGTCAACAGGGCTCTTTCATTCCTTGTAGTAAGACACTACACATCAATACATCTGTACATTACGATTACGCTTATTGTAGTTTTTTAGTGGTATTTACAGACAATCTCTTAATTTGAGAGGCCAGATCATCGTGCAATAGTTCGTATTACCAGCGGCTACCTTAACGTTTATCTCAAAAGAGTTTGCACTGGCCTCCATTACTAGTGAACGGAGATATTTGAAGCGGTTATCTCTTGAGAAGTTTATAGACTTCGCTTTGTTAACAAGTCTCAGTTTCTTCGTGCGTTTTCCACGTTTTCGGTCTTCTCTTCGTTTACACTCAGGACTAGTGTCCTTCACTTTCTTCTTAACTCCGAGAGGCTGTTGCCAACTACCACGGTTGCTGATACAATTAACAGGACTACTCTCATTTGCCTTCATAATAATGAAGGTTCAGTTAAATGAGGTACCGTTCTCATTAATCTCATAGTTTATTGTAATTTTTTTTCAAGTCAAAATTGAAGAGTGCAGAGAATAAAACGTTAACAGGTTGACATTCCCCTGCCTCGTCCCTCGACCAATCTGAAACTCGTCAGTAACTTTCTTTGGATAACCGGTTGTATAACTTAACGTTCCCGGATGCATTTGTCAGCGTTACCCCATCACACTAATGAGATCTTGTATATTTGAAATTCCTGCATCAGCCTTTTAGCATACGCAGATGATATTGATCTAATTGCCAGGACAAAACGAGATCTCATTACTGCCTTTACAGCGTTAAAGGAAGCCTCAAGTAACATTGGACTGCAGATAAACTTCTGCTGCCAGCAAACTACCACTAAACCAACTCTTCAAAACCTTGAAATAGGCACAAAAAATATAGAGGCAGTAAAAGAGTACATATATCTTGGCTCTCAGATAAACAGCACTAACGACGCCAACACTGAAGAATTTGTCTATATCTTGCAAATAAGCTTGAGTAAAGCACACGATCATCTGGTGTATGCATATAAACAGTAGGGTTACAATATTTAACAAACAGTGCATCTATATCTTCACGTATCGTAATTAATTACATTTTGCACGCTAGTATTTTTTTATGTTTCAGTACAATCTATTATTGTTTACCTTGTAATACGTTAAATATTAATTTAAACTGGCTTATTTTAATTAAATGGTTTTTCATATTTTAATATAACTAAAGTAATTATAAAGTATAAAACGTGTTCTGTTTGTATTTTAAGTCAAACAAAACAAAATTAAATAAACGCTGAACCGTAATGCAGCAGTTGTAAAACCGCAGCTGCTAAGGGACAGCATTAATTGTACAGTATAACGGTCGTTAAAAGTACATTTGTAATTACAAACAAATGTTAACACAGCAAAAATAGAACTAAACACAGTACATATTAACGCTGTAGACACTGTGGTATCATAAAATTAGAAAGCACAACAGTTATATGTCTGTAGTAACGAGTTTAATATACGTAATGTAACTTCTGAATAATGTCCCTATTGCATGTGGCAGTTCATTTCTCCACAATGTATTCACACGACTGTATGTCCTGTAAACATAATACATTTTACGCATTATTGCTACTTGTAATGAGGCTATGTTTTCTTAAGAAAATGTTTACACATCACCAGTGGAGCTACAGACTGCTCAACACCTGCCACTGTGTTGACGGGGGGGGGGGGGGGGTCGGCAACATGCAACAACGAGAAGCCGCAAACCTAGGGTTTCCAGAACGGGGGTACGTTCAAAACATAAACTTGCCATTGTTATTTATATTTAGAAACAAATTCACTATCCTGTTCTATTTATTCTATTTGCTACTAAAAAAAATACATGATTTTCACTTTACGTTTTGCTGGATATCAAATGTTTATAGCACAAGATGAAACGGACTTTCACTACATGTTAATAACACTACGAGTGGTAACTGGAATTTAATTGTTAATCCAGTCAAAACGGAGTGTATAATAATAATTGGTGGGCAGGGCCAGGAGATTTCTTTTAGAGTCGCATAAAATAAAATAAAAAAACAAAAATTGTTAAGTTCTTGCGCGTGCACAATTCTACCAAAAGAGTATGTAACTACGAAATAAATACCAGAAGACATGAACAAACAATCTATTAATGAAAGAGCATTTTTGGTATACTATGGTGTGAAAAGGCTACTGAAAATATAGCTTCATAAAAGCTCACGAAAATGTGAAGTAAAACAACTCATGGCTCAGAATTGTCGAATATTAATAAAATAAATATATTCAAAATTAAATCATTAGAGACGAACTACTGGATTGGTTACTGCAAAAAACAAGCCAATGTAGAACTAATACCGACGTCATAACGATTGCTCTGGCAAGGTCATTATTTTGACGGAACGCTCCCGAACAGTAGAGAGTGTCGTTCTATACGTTTCTCTAGTAGGTGCGTGACTCTGTCAAGGCCGCGCAGGTAAGTACCCTCTAGACTCTTCGAGAGCACTTGTTGTTAACGACGCAAATTATGGAACATTATTCTGGAACATCTGCAAGCTATATAAACAATAGCGGCAGGCATAGTGAGTTAATTACTTTGGGCGATTTATTCAAGTGCGGATCGAAGCGGTTGTAACGGGAAGTGATTTTTGTGTTATAATTAGTGTGGAACTTTAATACTTTACGTTATTATTGCGTATGGACAAATTTAACGAGAATTACTGTTTCAGAGTATCTTGTTGATTTCACATTGTTATTTGTAACTAATTCAAGCTGGTAATTAATGATTTCATTGGTGTATGTATTTTGTTTCCATCAGTGAGACCATCGTACGAATATTTACGTCGTATGCCAGAAGACCGATGAACTATTTCGAGTATGGAACTCGACTTCTGAAAAAAGGAGAAAAAGAGGAAAACCAATAAATATCGTGGACAGACGAAGTTAATGCTGGAAGACGAATAGATAATTAACGGACCGAAACTGGGAAGACAAAAATAGACGGAGACGAGAGACGAGGATGTGACATATATTTCAATATTCCACTAAGAAACTGAGTTCGTGATTTATAAAGGAATTATAGAAATATTAAAATAAAACATAGCTACATATACTTTATTTCATTATAAAACCGTTCTTATGCAAGTATTTATTTATTTTCTTACGGGCATTTCGTTGACATTTTTACTGGTCAACATCAGGTGAGTAAGTCAAACAATTTTTGGATATTGAAAATCCTTTGTTAGTTTGTTTATTCTCTACCGTATTAACTCTGATCAGCAGTCTATACGTGCTGATTTAGATTAAAGTGCCAAACTGTAGTATTATCCGTATTATATTAAATTTTATCCAAATGTTAATAAAACAAATTTAAAATAATTCATTTTACAGATATCACTCTAAATATCTATTATACAGATAATACTGTTATGACAGCCTCAATGATCGTCGTATGGGACAGTGGAAAACAAAATTCAGACACCAATGAAGTCACTAATAACCAGCTGTAATTAATCACAAATAACAATTTGTAAATAAATTTATCCACACTCAATAATAATGTCAACTATAAAGAATTACGCACTCATTGTAACACAACAACACCTTGATGTCACTTGATAACTCACCCAACATAAACTGGCTGACGAAGCCAGATGTTGTTGTTTAAATAGGTAGCACAAGTGTTCCAGAATAATCCATAATATGTGTCAACAGGAACTAGAAAACTCTAAAGCGTACTTGAGAGTCGCCTTGAAGAAGCACGCACCTCCTGGGCTAGGCGAGAAACGTGTCGAACAACACTCTCCATTGTTCGAGAACGTTCCGTAATTGCGTAGCTTACTTTTATTTGGCATTATCTATCTAAATCAACACACACATAAACAAATGATAAAAATGAACATGGTAATAAGCAAAACCAAGATTTTCATTATACAAAATCTTTTTTTTTTACTTTAGTCTGATAATGTTGATAAGCAAAGGTGACCACAAAATATGCATAAGTATAGGAAAGAAATAAACAATTGCATAAGTACAGTTTTTTTATGTTTGATGTTTTTTGATAAAAAAACATAAGAAATTTTTTAAAGTATGCAAGCAAATATCAAATAAATATGCACTATATTTTATTGCAGGGTTTTAATCCTTGTGCTTTTAATGATTTATTAATTATTTATAAGTCCTGCAGAAAGAATTTATCCGCAGACATTAGTAACAAGTTGTCGTCGAGGATTTAGACAACATATTAAACTATTCAGAGTATAATTAAGTAACGGGGTAGGAAACCCCAATTTATATTTTATGAGAGCATAACAAATTTTAGGGTCTTGGGGACTACAGCCTGCACAGACGAACAATTTTGTTTATTTGAGGCAGGACATTACAAAACAAGTAGCCTATTTATTTTGTTACATAAGAATTTCACGTTTATTCTCGTTGTGATTACATACGTAACATTTGTAGGAATGGTTGGAACATACACGCAACGGTCGTTTGTCACCTGACTACTGCGTATGGTCGCGGAAAGAGTTGTTTGTCCTAGATGCTCGCAGGACAAGTAATTTTAGTACTTGTGCCACTCATATTTCGAGGCTGCCACCAGCTCCTACGGGTCCATATAGACGGAAACAACATTATTTTTCCCGGGAAAGATTTGTAAATGAACGCTCTCTGTCCTTGGTGACGTCCGGGCAATCGCAGACTTTATGGCGGACAAATAACTGCGACCTCTGCTTCCGCAGCATGAATGTGGCGTTGACGACTCAGTCTGTGAGACAGATGGTACTGACGTTCACAGAACTCCAGACGGTTACTATCTGGCAGCATGGGTGTCGTTTCACGAAGAAATTTTGGAGTCTCGCTTGCGGCGGACGAGTAAGAGGACAAAAAAGTAATAATGTTTTTAATTCAGCTGTACGTTAAAATTGTTGTATGTTACTTCACAGAAATTTAAAAACACTGGTCGTTTATAATAATTGTAAATCTTCTTCTTTGTAGGTATAAGACTCAAAGCCTATTACGTCGTCTGTCGTTACAACTGATCTCTCCATCATTTCAGACTTCTAAATTTAGGCATATATTTTGCACTTGTGTGGTATTCTTGATGGAGCCATACGTTCTACGTGATCAAACCATATTTGCCTATATTCCCTCACAATGTCATTCGTTTCACTACCATATAGACAGCTTGGAATGGACATTACTGTGTACAATTTTAATAACGTCTCTTGCTTAAGGTACTCATGATACTACCCTTCATCCTATTAAAGCGTTTTATCTTATTCCATTTATCAACCTCCCGAAAGGTACGATGTACTGCAGGCTAAAAATCAAACCGATGAAACTTGTTGAATAGTTCTATTTGAAACATTGTAAACTTAAACATAGTTCTTTATAAAAAAAAAGAACTGTGTGAAATTCGTGCCCAGAGAATTCGTAGGAGCCAGAGAACTGGAATTTTGTCATGTAAAGACAACTGAACAGCTGAGCAGATTAACGCAATGGTTCACTTCTACAGAACTGATGTGGCTATGCAATTCATTCTTAGATCGTTTGAACTGACTTACGTTTCAGTGTACAGACCCTAGTGTTTTACTTTTTTCAAGTCCACTGTAGTAATTACAGTTCTTTAAGCTAATAATTATATTGTGTATTAAAAATATGAATTAAAAAACACGGAACGTAAGGAAAGAAGAGGATTATAATTATAATTTTAAAGTTAAAAATGCCATTAAAATGTACAGTTGAATTTTAGTTGGTTAATAAAATAAATGAATTAAAATATCTTGTTTGTCGTTCAGATATTTTGTAATTCTGTCCGAATTGGACAGCGGTAACTAGATCAGGGAGAAGATAAGTCATTAGGAGCTGAAGGGGAGGGTTGATGTAGAAGCAAAAGGGAGCAGATGTGCTTATAATTAAATGCTCAATGAAAAACACGTTTAGCAGATTTAACTGCTGAAAGTATTAATAATTGAACATCTCAGACAGAATTGGTAAGAAATTTGTATAGTTATAATTTTAAATTATTATGTCTATAAGTGTTTACGTAAACAGTGTTTTTGATATTAAACTAATCGAACAAACAGTTACAGAGAAACAAAGATATTTCGTTATCAGAATAGAGTATTATTGATTAACGTGAGACGCCTGCAGGATTTTATGCTGCAATATATTAGACACAAGTGTGTTTAAGTATTAACCTACATCCAGCTGGCGGTAGTTATTATTGGCTGGCGTTTGTATCATCGCTTCCAGTATACTGTTTCCTTCACAAAGTAAATCTGATTAAATACATTTATCTTATACAAGCGTTGCACGAGGGTTTCTTTATGCTGGAATAAACTGTTTGATTACACCACTGCGTCATCGCTCTGTAGTAATTAATTATTGGCTTTCAGAAGAAACATATTTATACTATAATGTCTGTTGTTGTTGTTGTTCAAGACAAAGGCACGTGGCATTATGTCGTGTCTATTTTACTGTTTGCATTACTTTGCACATATTAAGTTCATTTTATTTCACTTGGAGGTTTGTTTTCCCTGTGTTTGGCAGACAAGTAGTGTTAGGCCTACCAGTCTCTCCTGTTTCCATTTGCGATCTTCAGCACTGCAGGAAACGAACTACAGCTACACTTCAGGTAGCTACACTTCGGCTGTGAACGAAAAACATCTAACTAACACTTCTGTAAGAGAAATATATGACACGCAAAGAGATTCTGATGTGAATAGACTCAAAAATACTTCCACCAGCTTCCTCGGAATACAATTCAGTCTATACATATACAAATACCACTGAGTGGCTGATCACGAAATCTCCAAAAATGCAAGGTATACAAACATGAAGTTTGGAAAAAAAATTTCTCTTAGGTCACAGGTGCGTACCAAGAAATCTTATTAGCAAATTTTACTTCTAAGGGAGGTTTTGGAGGGATTCTCCCCTTACCAATAGAAAAATCAACTTACTGATGAATAAATATTTTCAACTAATTCGTATGAAACCTTGCAGGTTGCTAGAAAATAAGTTACATAAATATACTTTTTTAATGATGGAAAAAAGAACTGACGGCCTTTTTTCCTAAAGAACGTACATGTTACAAGAGTGCCCGGACACTTACCCGAATCCACTTTCTCAAATGGACATTTTCCTGAATGACGAGATACTCGAAATCGTTTTGCCAATATACCTTTTCCCCGAATCCATTCACACGAACGTTTTTTTTTCCAGAATAAAAATTCATTTGATTAATATAAACCTTTTACATAAACCTTTCATTTTGTTTATAAAAAAATTGTTTCCCCTAAAAATCTACAATATAGAATCCAAATACCATTGACTGACTGATCGCGAATTCTCCAAAACTACAAGGTCTACAAACATGAAATTTGGCACAAAAAATTCCTGTTAAGTCATAGGTACGAGCTAAGAAATTTGTTTTGAGAAATTTTATTTCTACGTGGGGTTTTAGAGGAATTCATCCTTACCCAACAGAAAAATCAACTTTCACGTGAATTTTTCCAAACAATTCATATGAAACCTTGCAAGGTGGTAAAAAATAAGTTACATCCAAATTTTGATGCGTTAATTTGAATTGTAGATCTTTTTATTTAGTCATGTAAATAAGAGTTAAATATTAAAAGTGAGCACATTGAGTTTCAGCTGGATTGAAAATTTAATTTCCATTTTTATTTAATCCGTAGCAATGCACGATATTCACCTAATATTTTACATGAAAAAGCGCAATCTAAAATTTTATTTTTCAATAAAAAATTTCAATTTTTGTTTAAATAAAGGGTGCGTCGACTAAATCTGGACACAACAAACATTTTATTAAAACACTTGTTTATTCACTAAAAAGTTATTACAAAAACGTTTTTGTACATTGTTTAAGAGACCTTTCCTGAGTTCTATTATTCAGTCTAACCCCCGTTTGCTGTGATCACTGCCTCGATCCTTTGTCTGAAGCGCGAGCACTCTCTCTTCAACTGCTTCTTGTCCAAATCCGGGAATGCTGCCTCAATACTGGCCTGAAGAGTTGCCACGTTTGGAGCCTGGATTTGTTAGACGCCGTTTAAATAACGCTCCAAACGAAATAATCAAGCGGGTTTAAATCAAAACTTTTGGGAGGCCAGAATTCCTTAGACCAGAATGCGTCCACGTTATCGGAAAGTCAGTTCTGCACTAAATAGCTTATGTGAGCCGGTGCACTATCCTGTCGAAAGATGTACGGTCTCCCGGAGGCCACAGTTTCCATCGACGGCTTCACTATAGTTTTCAGAATCCGGAGGTAAACCTCCATCGTGATGGTTTCTCCTTTTTTAAAAAAATGTGGCGGCATGACGTCATCCTCACTGGAGACGACGCTTAAGACGTGAACGCCGGAGCGAAGCACTTCAATTACCACCGCTCATCAATTGTATTTCGCACTTCACCTCACAAACTCACCCAGTTTGAGGTTATGCACGTCTTACACATACAGCTGGCTTACCTAAACGCCAGCAATGAACTACTGCTAAAGTCGAATGTAGCGGAAAATTCAAATTGAATTTCGTCCGGTTTAAGCTGACGCAGTCTACATAGTTAGCCTCAACTTACGCGAGTTCGACAAACGCGAATTCGCGTTGACGCGATTTATATCATCCCAAGAAAAGCTAATTTCTTACGCGGCTATAGCTTTTAATTCATACACAGGATGTTAATGGAGAAAAGGGAACATTTTCACAAGGTGATTCTACAGCTAAAAAATTTCGAATAAACTTAGGTCCAGAAATGCTTTGTTCTCCAGTTACAACCTGTTGTGTTCCGAAGGTAAAAGAATGCACGACGAAAATTCCGGAAGCACAATTGTGGGCAAAATTAGTGGTACCATATTTCGTTCGACAAGAAATGTGCAAATCAATGCTTGAAGAGAGGTATCACTGCAAGAAAAACGATAAAAAGTGTCAGAAACTGGAGGTCGGAAAGTGTAATTTGTGAGGTTTGGTGTACAATAACTTTGAAAAATATCAAATAAACAAAGAAAATTTACAAACAAAATTTTGTAAAGAATTTACTTCTGATGTACATAAAATTTGGTGTACTTAATTAATGCTAATTGAAAACAAATACAAGTTCGAGAAATTTGACTTGAATTAAAAACAAATCATAGCTGAACACGTTAGGATTCTAATCTAAAGAAAAAAATACAAAAGCAAATTTATGATTATAAAATAGTGTTACTTAAGTTTTATTTTCTAATGAAGTTTGCTGGAAAATGAACTGATCGTTGAGGACTTGTTAACTGGCCACCGAGATCCCCAGATCTGACTCGGTCTTCTTGGGTTGTATGAAAAGTAAAATTTTAACACAAAAATAAATACACGAAATGTTTGTAAATACTTTAGTTCTGAGAATATTGATGTGCATAATGCTAGTTAAAAAGTAACTCACGTTTGTTTGACTTTAAAAATAAATCGTTTCATAAAATCTTGAAATTGTAAATGAAACAAAAAAATCTAAGTTATCCTCATTAAAGAAAATAAAAATGATATTATCTTAAAAATAATATTAAAAAAACACAAACTAAATTTAATTAGTTTCATTAGTTTTTAATAAACGTTCAATAATTCCACTATTAAAAAAATGCTCTTTTCAACTCATTTGTGAAGTTCTTGTTCTCGGATCATCTTTACGGTCCCGTACAAAGGCGGGAGTATTGAAATTTCGTCTATTTATTTTTATTTTTATTTTTATTTTTTGTCTATCTATTTATTTGTTTACTTCACTTGTCATCCAACTCCAAAAGCATTAATCAAGTCAGGTCTGGAGATCTTGGTGGATAACTGACAAGTCCTCAACGACCAGTTCGTTTTCCAGGAAAATGTCAATTGAAAACGTGACTCACATGATGATCAGAGTGTACAGGAGCTCCGCCATGTTAAAAATACTTGTCCATTCGAATTGACAGCAATACGTCTTCCGATAAAGAAGTGGGACTTCTCCCACACAGATTAAATTTAAGTTCTGAATACAAACACAATTGAAACAGCTTCTCAACTAAGAAAACAACATTACTTGTAAACAACACAATGTCACATTCAGATTAGATTTCAATGCATTTTTAGCGACGCTAACATTTTTCACAGTAATAAAACAAACAGAATTCTTATATAATCATCAATTAGTTTTTTTGTTTCGATGAGAATCGTAACATTTTGCGCTATATTTTGTTTCTAATTCGGGTCAAATTTCTCAAACATGTATTTGCTTTCAACTAGCATTATGTAGATTAATATTCTCATAAGTTAATTCTCTAGAAATTTCATTTGTAATTTTTCTTTGTTTGATAGAAATTTTACAAAGATATTGTTCATCAGACCTACAAATTATGTTTTCTGACTCAATTTGTTTACACTTTTCAGTAGTATTCATGTAAAGTACTACTGGTACTGCTCTGCAATATTTTAGGTCGAACGAGGTACGGAACTTGTAATTTTCCCAATAATTTGCGTTTCCGAAATGTTCGTCTTGCATTATTTTATCTTTGGAACATAAAGATAGGCAAAATTTTCATCAGATTACTAGTACTTACACTTGGAAACAAGCATTTCCGGACCTATGTTTATACAACTTTTTTTTAAATTCTAGAATTACCTCTTGAAATAATTCTCTTTTACCCTGGAATACTTTTTATATCTTTACCTACTTTCAAATATTAGGCCTGTAGCCTGCACTAGAAATTAGCCACCTGATAACCACTTGCTGTGGCGAGTCGCACTGCAAATGCATATATATATATTGCTATGTATAGAATAAGTAGTCAAGATATATGACATTGGAATGAAGTGGATTTATTAATGATGATATTATTTTCTCGCAGTATACTGTGCTTTTTAATACAGTTAATAAAAAATAATTAATCTGTCTTTGTTCTCCTTCGTAACACAAACTAGAATTTAATTCTGTACATTTCTGTATTAGAGTCATTCTTTTAAATGAGTTTTGTAAGTGTGTATAAGTAATAAATTTAACTTCTCTTTAATGTCGACTGCAGATCCTTCAGGCAACGAATTTCCCATATCTGGATCAGTACGTGGGTTAATTCACTCTGTCCGGTTTCCGGCGTGTAGATATTTCTCGCGGGCACGGTTGAATATAATTTAAGCCTTATTTTTAAAACTGAATTTATTGTAATCATGTATATTGGTCACCCCCTACTCATGACTTTCCTACAGATAATAACTTTCTTGTCCAAGAAGGCTTCAGAACAGAATAATTTTTGTTTAAAAAATCTGAAATATTTTACGACCGATTTATGGGCTATAAGACATTTTTACTTACAAAACGCATACATTCAGCTATTGATTTTAAAAATAATTATTGTCATCAGGTAGGCCTTTTTGTTATTAGTATTCTGATATAAGTTCCATTTAAAAACTTACCATATCTCGAATTTATTTAAATTAATGTGTTTTTTATGAATATCTCGTAAAATAATTACGTAGCCTCGCACACGCATACAACACACGCGGCCAAGCATCCTCACACATTATCTCACAGCACTTAAAGTTGTTTTACAAATCTAAAAATACTTAAAACTAGAGTTTTCCACACTGCTCATTATCAACTAATTTTCAGTGTTTAAAAATGCAATCTCTACTTATTCATATTCTCTGTTCTCTTTATTCTTTATTCTCTATTATCTACTTCTTTATAAACTATTCTCTGCTTCATTCCATATCCAATTAGAATACCCATTGCAATATGTGAGAGTGTTTGTGTGTGACACTTATATTAGAGTCTTTCTTTTAAATGAGTTTTTGTAAGTGTGAATAAATAATAATGTTCACTTCTCTTTAATGTCGACTGCAGATCCCTCAGACCACGGGTTGATCCTACCTGGATGAATCAACTTGGTATATTTATTTTTATAATTTATAAATATATCCTTAATGTTTATCCTTAATGTTTTGGCAAAAAATATTTTGTAATAAAACTGCTTATGCTAGAGTTTATTGAAGCCTACGATAATACTGTATTAGTTCATTGCATCAGGTGATGTGTAAGCGACTTTGTGAAATTTATAATGCTATACATAGTCTGAATATCGGCCATTAAAGGTTTTGTTTATTAAAACACTGTATACGATTGCATATAATTTGAACTTTGTAAAATCTCACGAGATTGAATTAATACTGTAAACGGCAGTTAGGAAGACTACAACACATACTTGTATACCTGTCAGTATTGCTTATAAAATTTACATTTTTGCTTTACTACTACAGTTTATATTAAGTCGTAATTCTCTAATATCTGTATTAAATCGCCCTGTAATACTCTGACCTTTTATTTATACAATATCATACTGAATTTACCTCGTTTTTTGAACTGAAATCGATGTATTCCAGTTACTAGTATTTCAAATTACGCAAGTTCACCGCGGAATGTAGAGTTCTTTGTTAAGACGGAATCTTACTTCCCAAAATAAATTACCAGTAAAAATAGCAATTCAGGTAAAATGTCCCTACTGTTTCAGCATTCCTGACTTTGTTTTTTGGTTTCCTAATACGAAGGAGAATTTTTCCGTTTAAATATTTTATAAAGAATAGGTAAAGAATTTTGGAAAAACTTACGTACATGCATGTATATAGGCTATACTGTATACTGCATGTATATACTGTATACTGTATATAGGCTATGCATGTATACTAGCAGAACACACAACACACACACACACACACACATATGTATGTATATTAATAATAAATAACACTTTCCTTACAAGAATATTTTTTGAATATTGTACGTTGTTTCCATAATCTGAACTATCATCAACAGACTATTACAAAATAATAAAAAATGAAAATGAACTGTTAATAACAGCTGTTTTATATGAATAAATTTGATGTATTTTTTTGTATTGTAGGTATATAAAAATACGTTATATAACTGATTGTATAAATATAATGTAACTATAGAAAGTACTAAATTTATTAGTAAATTAAATAACAAATCTAAAAAACATCAAAACAAAAAATCTTCACAAATAATAAACAATATTAAAAATAAACTAATAAATAATAATGCAACTATAATAAAATTTGATGAAATTATAAACAATAAAATATTAGAAAAAAGAACACTAAATTTTATAAATTCAAATGATTTTATAAAATTAAATAAAGATCCAACTAATACATTTCAAAAACAAAGTTTCGGGTGCTCTCCCTCAAGGGGTTGTTTCCACTCCCTTCTCAGTGGGTGAGGAAAAAATAACACTTATAGTTGACAAATATTTGAATGGTAAAAAGAAAAGATGATATGCAGTTTTCATTTAAGCCAATTATTTTCGAGTTATTGGGAGTTATAAATTGTGACTTTGGGCCGTACTGGGTTCGGCAGCGTATTATAAGTATTTTAAAATGAGCGGCGGTGACGTCACGCACGGCCAACGGTTGTTGTTGTCGTCTGTTTATACACACAAATGCTGTGCAGCGACGCAATTCAGTTGGCCCGTCCAGCTGTTTCTGTACATTCCTGCATCCAGAGTTTACCTGGGTAGACCGACACATTGAATCGGTCTCATTTCTGTTCGATCCTCCAACCTGGTCATCTGCTCTCGACTGGCGGTAACCTTCTGTTCTGGACTTCGTCAACTATCGCTATGGTTGGCTAAATAAAGTATAGCTCCAGGTATGTACAAGTTAGCGGGTTCTGAAAATATTCTAACCCCAAATATATTTTTGTGTTTCAGCGTCTATTATAATCTATACTTGTGTGTGTGTGTGTAGAGCAGTTTTCAATGTGTGCGTTAACGCAATTACAAAATTAAATTAATATGACTGTAAATGTTGTGGGCCAAATTGACTTCAATAAAGCAAATGCTAATGCATCTCGCACTCAGCTGTGTTTGGTGTTATTAACAATTATGAAATACGCAGTAATTAATTGTTATATTTCAACGAAATACTTAAAAGGTAGTTGGTACATGAGTGAGGTAAGTCACAGCTGGGGAGCTTAATACTGATTAAAATGAATTAGTGGCGATGTGTGTGTGCGCTGTTGATGTTTAAAGTTGGTGTTGGAGTTTAATGTGGACGGCCTATGTGGCGTATTTTTTCTCATGACACCCTCTACAACCTATTACATGTCACAGGTGCTCGAACAAAGGCGAGATGGGTGTCGGGTGTGACGTACATCTGTCCACCCTACTGGCAGAGACGATCTTCTAGCCACGATTGCCGTCAGTCGAGAACAACTGTTTGGAAACTCCTCCAACGCTAAGCTGCCCCCAGGACTTGTGATACGACCGTTACATTACTGATCAGCGCCAATATTGACTAAGTGCACCGGACAATCCAGGTGGGAACATTCTAATTATCTATTTCTCTCTCCACAACATGGTGAATGCACAGAAGCCGCCAGAAGCTCACTCGTGAAGTTCTGACCGTTATACTCTAGCACAAACTCTCATGTTCAATTATGTTATTGCATGTGTGAACATTACAGCAGTACACCTAATGAAATATCTTATAACTGTTTATAATGTGTAAGAAATTACACACATACACACATATCCGCAGTTTGCTGTAAGATCTAACTTTTCATCTAATTAAGACCATTAGGGAGTTAATTATCTTGTGCTATTATGTCATCTGGTCATGGCTGAGTTTTAATCACGTAACTGGGGCTGTCTGATGCTTTAGTTGAGAATCTATTTTCTTTCTCACATATACTTAGCGCTTTAATGATTAAAGTCAGGGTCGTTTAGCAGGTTGAGTCTTGGGGCGGTCACTTACATTCTCTGGTGTTAACTACCAAGACAAATCTATGCTTAGGAGCTGTGATTACCAGATTACGCTGTCATTTATATTTGTACATATATATACATATTATGGTGCATTCATTTACGGTAGTTGGAATGGGTTTATGAGGAATTTAGTACTGATATGAGGGGTGTTGTGTCATTCATGTTGTGTATGTGTTTGTGTGTGTAATTTTACTATATTTTGCTGGGGGAATATGTAATGAATTTAAAAAAGAAGAAAAAACCATAAATGTGCTTACTAAGACAAAAAGGCTAGCCTATTTGAAACTATACAACACTTATGGATTAATGAATTGCTTTTATGAATGAGATTATTGCTGCCATTGACTCATACATAATCAGGCAGAAATTTTGCAATTATGTTAATATCAAATTTCACTTATTTTTTTTTGACATTATGAATATTAATTGATATACATATATATATATATATATATATATATATATATAATCCTGCCATTAATTGTGTGCCTACACAATCGAGAACTTGTCATTTTATGTAACATCTTGCAGGTTTAATAAAGCATACGCTTGTTGGTTAAAAGACTTTTTCATTTGCAAGTCCTGTCATTCACCTGGGGGGACATGTCTGTAATTGTAATTGGGCCTTGTACACTTTTGCTTCCTCTAGGTTTTCCACCTAGTTCTAAATATGATGTCTCTCCCCTTTACAAAAAAAAAAAACTTAATAAAAATAAAATTAAATATAAAATAAAATTCAAAAAAAAATTTACAAAAAAGAAAACTTAGAAAATTAAAAGGGAGCTCTGCAAATGTAAGATCAGAGCGTAGAAAAAATATTTAAAGGGGGGGGTTTAAATGGTAGCAGAGCGTGGTTATGATTCTAGGTAGGTAGTAGGTATTATTTCTGCCTTATTTTTCTTTTGAACTTGAGAAATTTTAGAATCTGGAGACTTACATTTATTTCCTTAAATGAAACCAGGTGTGGCTACAGACATGTCAGCTGGTGTTAGGACTTGCAAATTATCTCAAATTATTTTTTTTAATTAGAATCCAAGTGTTGCAAGAAAACTTAATGGTAGTGTAACGAATTAATAGAAAGAATAACCAGAGAAATAGCACATTTTATAAAATGAATAAGGGGTTGATGAAGTTTAAAATAACTTAATATGTGTTAGTGTTTAAGTGATTATTTTGTGATGTTGAGTGTGAGATGAATTTTGAAAAGGGGTTATAAGAATGTGATTGATTTTTTTGTTAATGAATGTGTGCTGATTGATTTCACTTGTGCATACTCTGGAGCTCAAACAGATTCTGGACGTGATGAGGGCCGTCAGTACTTGTCGATTTAGATTGTGATTTGTCTCCTGGATTAGACAACGTGTTTTATAGCATTCCCGTTATATAGTACTTGTTTATTGAGGGCGTTGCGTGGCGGTATCATGTATTCTGAATGCGGTCATGGTCCGACCAAGGGCATGGATGTGATGGTTTTATATTTTCGATTACATTGCATTTTATGTGTACTTTGTGGATTGTAGTCAGTGAGTCAGTTTTGTTGTTTTGATTGTATATAGTGAGTCAAGTGTGTTGTTTTGTGTCGTGTTCTCTTCTGGAAATTTTGCATGGCTGTTTCTCTGCTTTTATCACACCCATCTCGTCGCATCGCTAGAGCACTGTGGAGCGGCTCAAAGGAAGAAGAGTACTTGAGTTTTTTCCGGATTCTTTGTCATTATGTTTTGTATGTTAAGTTGTGTTATGTGTTTTATGGGGATTTAAGTTATTGTGTTGTGTTTGAGAATTGTGCAACTCTGGCGACGGTATGTTACCGGGAATTGTCCCACCCCATTTCAGGGATTTTCCAGAAACTTTCAGTATTGGATGGAGTAGATGAGGACAGGTTGTTGGTCTTCTCGGACCTGGTCCTGTAGATTATCAGTTTCGCTTGTTCTAAAAATAAGATGGAGAAGTTATGTGCTGTGGTTTCCTGGTTCATAGAGGTTGAATTTGGTTGTCGATCATTGTAGCGTCGGTCCATGCCGCATTCATCGTTTGATTTCTCTGGTGTGTCAGTTTGGATTAAGTGGTTTGTTTAGACGGTGGAAAAGTAAACCCCCCCCTGCTAGTTAAGCTGCTTTTGAATATGTAACAGATAGGATTGATGTTCGCGTGCCCTCTGCACGGTCTTCTCTGCCTTGTGAATCGGGTCCGCCCACCCTAGTGTGGGGAGGTGGGCCAGTCATGTGTCAAGGATGGAGGATGCCTTGTTTGCTTCACATGGCTGGTCGGTCCACGACGGTGGACGGTTCTCGAAGGGTACTCGCATATCAAGGTTTGTAACACCTTGTTAGCCTTCGGGCATGAATATGTGAGTACCAGGAGAGTTAGGTGGTGGTCACCGGAGATGGTGACGTTTTGGGGCGGTCCCGAGAGTTTGGCATGGAGGAGAGGACTCGCGTGGGGGATGGTCGCAGTGTGGTAGAGATTTTCAGTCCTGGGAAGGGAGGAATAGTGTTAATGGTCCTGGGTCTCAGTTATTAGAGTTTAGGAGGCCTTGGTGATCAGTACTCAGAGCTGGCGCGGCGATTCTTCTCTTTCTCCTGTTCTTTCCTGTCTCTTCTATCTGCATGCGGACCAGGGCCCGGCGAGCATGCAGGACTCACACTTACATCTTCTCCTTCAGACACACATTCACTGACTTACACCTCTTCCTTCGGCTTTTCGTTTTCCTGTGTCACTGAACTCACCAAGAGCGATTTGGAATCTGAGATTTTCCAGGTTTCCCGCAGCCGTCGTGCTTGAGGACTGGTTTGTTTTGGGTCAACCATGTTGCCCTTTTGGGGTGAGGGTGTGCCGTACTGGGTTCGGCAGCGTATTATAAGTATTTTAAAACGAGCGGCGGTGACGTCACGCACGGCCATACGGTTGTTGTTGTCGTCTGTTTATACACACAAATGCTGTGCAGCGACGCAATTCAGTTGGCCCGTCCAGCTGTTTCTGTACATTCCTGCATCCAGAGTTTACCTGGGTAGACCGACACATTGAATCGGTCTCATTTCTGTTCGATCCTCCAACCTGGTCATCTGCTCTCGACTGGCGGTAACCTTCTGTTCTGGACTTCGTCAACTATCGCTATGGTTGGCTAAATAAAGTATAGCTCCAGGTATGTACAAGTTAGCGGGTTCTGAAAATATTCTAACCCCAAATATATTTTTGTGTTTCAGCGTCTATTATAATCTATACTTGTGTGTGTGTGTGTGTGTGTAGAGCAGTTTTCAATGTGTGCGTTAACGCAATTACAAAATTAAATTAATATGAATGTAAATGTTGTGGGCCAAATTGACTTCAATAAAGCAAATGCTAATGCATCTCGCACTCAGCTGTGTTTGGTGTTATTAACAATTATGAAATACGCAGTAATTAATTGTTATATTTCAACGAAATACTTAAAAGGTAGTTGGTACATGAGTGAGATAAGTCACAGCTGGGGAGCTTAATACTGATTAAAATGAATTAGTGGCGATGTGTGTGTGCGCTGTTGATGTTTAAAGTTGGTGTTGGAGTTTAATGTGGACGGCCTATGTGGCGTATTTTTTCTCATGACACCCTCTACAACCTATTACATGTCACAGGTGCTCGAACAAAGGCGAGATGGGTGTCGGGTGTGACGTACATCTGTCCACCCTACTGGCAGAGACGATCTTCTAGCCACGATTGCCGTCAGTCGAGAACAACTGTTTGGAAACTCCTCCAACGCTAAGCTGCCCCCAGGACTTGTGATACGACCGTTACATTACTGATCAGCGCCAATATTGACTAAGTGCACCGGACAATCCAGGTGGGAACATTCTAATTATCTATTTCTCTCTCCACAACATGGTGAATGCACAGAAGCCGCCAGAAGCTCACTCGTGAAGTTCTGACCGTTATACTCTAGCACAAACTCTCATGTTCAATTATGTTATTGCATGTGTGAACATTACAGCAGTACACCTAATGAAATATCTTATAACTGTTTATAATGTGTAAGAAATTACACACATACACACATATCCGCAGTTTGCTGTAAGATCTAACTTTTCATCTAATTAAGACCATTAGGGAGTTAATTATCTTGTGCTATTATGTCATCTGGTCATGGCTGAGTTTTAATCACGTAACTGGGGCTGTCTGATGCTTTAGTTGAGAATCTATTTTCTTTCTCACATATACTTAGCGCTTTAATGATTAAAGTCAGGGTCGTTTAGCAGGTTGAGTCTTGGGGCGGTCACTTACATTCTCTGGTGTTAACTACCAAGGCAAATCTATGCTTAGGAGCTGTGATTACCAGATTACGCTGTCATTTATATTTGTACATATATATACATATTATGGTGCATTCATTTACGGTAGTTGGAATGGGTTTATGAGGAATTTAGTACTGATATGAGGGGTGTTGTGTCATTCATGTTGTGTATGTGTTTGTGTGTGTAATTTTACTATATTTTGCTGGGGGAATATGTAATGAATTTAAAAAAGAAGAAAAAACCATAAATGTGCTTACTAAGACAAAAAGGCTAGCCTATTTGAAACTATACAACACTTATGGATTAATGAATTGTTTTTATGAATGAGATTATTGCTGCCATTGACTCATACATAATCAGGCAGAAATTTTGCAATTATGTTAATATCAAATTTCACTTATTTTTTTTGACATTATGAATATTAATTGATATACATATATATATATATATATATATATATAATCCTGCCATTAATTGTGTGCCTACACAATCGAGAACTTGTCATTTTATGTAACATCTTGCAGGTTTAATAAAGCATACGCTTGTTGGTTAAAAGACTTTTTCATTTGCAAGTCCTGTCATTCACCTGGGGGGACATGTCTGTAATTGTAATTGGGCCTTGTACACTTTTGCTTCCTCTAGGTTTTCCACCTAGTTCTAAATATGATGTCTCTCCCCTTTACAAAAAAAAAAAACTTAATAAAAATAAAATTAAATATAAAATAAAATTCAAAAAAAAATTTACAAAAAAGAAAACTTAGAAAATTAAAAGGGAGCTCTGCAAATGTAAGATCAGAGCGTAGAAAAAATATTTAAAGGGGGGGTTTCAACTTTTCACCCCCCCCCCTATAAAATTGTTACTTCGTCAGAATTTCTGTTACATAACTCAAAAATATTGACTTAATAAAAAACCAGAACCAATTGTATGTAATCAAAATGAAGTATATTTTATGCGAAAGAATTTGACTCTTTGCTTATTCCAGTAGGTCAAATACTTTGGGAAGTATGGTTGTTTAAAAATTGTGTTTCAATTTCTTTACCACCAATTTACCAAAATTTGTCTGTAATTATAACAGTAACAAAACTATTACTGCTGGTGCCAGAGCATTACTTATTCCTGCCACATTGATTTCATTACATTAATATTCCAATTAGAGAACGCATCTCAGAGCCTAAATTAACCAGAAATTTCATTAATTCAGTTGTTTACAAATTGCAGTGCTGCAACCAATTTGTATCCCGTATTATGCAACCGTGCTGCATTCCATATTCTCTGCCTTTCCTCAACAACCGGTTAGTTTGTAGTGTTTCGATTGACTAAGAATTGTTTTATGCATATACCCGTGCTAGGTATCCGTTGCAAACACAGGGCTACTGAAAATAACACGCTCCAACCTACAAGAAAATCCTAAATCACCAGTCTATCGTGGTTAGACTGAAAAGCAAAACTCGAATACTATTTTTATTGTTTATGTTAGACGTAAATTATACGTTTGTATGTGACTAAATGGTATACATTAAAGGGTTAGTCGTAAAATTACACAAGTCCAAGATAATAATGATTCAAGATGTTTCAAAAACTGTATTTTTTATGCAGTTCTCTGTTTCTTTTTATTTTTTAATAGGTATGTAATAAAAAACCCTTACTAATAATAAAAATTAACCTTTAAAATCAATTTTATGATTTATAATTGCATTTTAAAATCTTTAATTTAGGTTTTCCATAAATTCACAGGGGTGGACTTGGGTAGATTTACCAATAACTTCATGATATTTTAATGCAATTTTATTCGCTGGGCCGGAATCCGTCGTGATGAGTTCTTAGCTTATTGGGCGCGTACAGGAGCTGAACAATTTAGTTTTATATATTAAAAGAATAAGACTGAGATCATTCCGAAACTTTCACAAACATGATGAGAAATATAATCTGGAGTAGAACATAAAATTGACGCACATGAAGTAAGAGACGAGAGGCTTGCGTATTTTGGGTCTTGAAGGTTGTAAGAGGAATGACACGGTGGAATGGCAGGAAGGAGTGAAAACATTTTTAAGGAGGTAAAAAATATAAACCTAGAATAGAAAGGGAAGAGTGGTATGAAGTGAGTCATCACTTCCAGTGTCTTCTTCAGTCGGAAGGGCTGTAACTTCGCAAGGTGTGTAGAGCCGCCATACAGATTATGATCAAGTTGAAATGACACTTTGCAATATTATGAAATAAAATAAGCGTATTATGACTGTGTTCCTCTTTAAAGTGCTTCCAATTTGAGACTATGGGGAAAAAGAACGGTAAAATGCGGGTAAGTACACATTCGTCGATTTTCAGTTCGGATTAGCACCGTGTTGCTAAAACGCGAAAGTTTGTGATGCTATACCCTTCTAGATAAGAAAGAGACAGGTGACAGAGATATTTTGTCATGCAAAATAGCTATACAGGAGAAAAGGAGATAAGTCAAGAGCAGACAGGGGAAACACGATATTTTGAGGGTTAGCGGTAAAACTACCCAAGTCCAAATTATAATGGTATTTCTAGATGTTTCAAAAACACATTTTTTATGCATTTCCCTTTTTCTTTGTATTTTTTAACAGCTACGTAATCAATAAAAACCCCTATTAATAATTACAATTAACCTTTATCCGATCTTATATCGGAATTTAATTCCTACTTTTGCACTCTATACAATTTCAATTGCAGTATGGAAAGTCCGCTAAATGAAGGCACTACCCCAGGTAGTAATTTGAAAGAGAAATGCACAATGGTATCATGCCATGTATTGGGACCAAGGGTTCTGTGGAGTCCCAACAACTGCAATCAAAGGTCTGAGTCAAAGGATTTAGAAAAAAATAATATAACGCAGAAGAAGCAATTGAAAAAGACGTTTTTCGGGCAAAAGTGTTAAAAATGGAAGGAGTCCAGGGTAGGAGAGAGAAAAACGCAGATTCAAAGTGGACTGGAGACAGAAAGAAGAGACACAGTGAAAAGATGAAAGAATGTTGGAGAAAAAGAAAAGAATAAAGAATTGAAATTTGCATATGGTCCTTAGATAGCCGATACAAAAAAAAAAAAAAAAAAAAAAAAAAATTAACCTTTAAAATCAGTTTTATAATTTATCATTGCACTTGAAAACCTTTAATTTCAGTTTTCCGTAAATTCACATGAGTGGACTTGTGTAGATTTACCAATATCCCACGATTTGTTCACTTAACCTCACTCTTTTGTTACAATACGAATGACAGTTTTCATGTATTATGTTCACTAACACGAATATAAACCAAAGTAACAGATTCAAACTCAAATTAATTAACACTGGACTTTTAGTCGTGTACGTTATGAATTAAACCATTTCCTGTGAAAATTGAAATGGATCTTTTGAGTGCCCGAGGAGAGGCAGTGTTTGTACGTTTAGTGTTAGTGCGACCAATCAGGAAACTGAAATTTAAAGCAGATCACCCTTTTAATGACAAATCTAGAATCCATTGGGTATAGCAATGACAACTTTAGAGTAAGGAGAATTTCTGCACCCGTAAACTGCATCCCTAGATAAAGTCAACAAAACACCCAGAGGAACTGGGAAAGAAATACGAAGTGAACGAGAGCGAAAGAGGCAAAGAGAGAGAGAGAGAGAGTGAGAGAGAGAGAGAGAGAGAGAGAGAGAGAGAGAGAGAGAGAGAGAGAGAGAGAGAGAGAGAGAGAGAGAGAGAGAGTACGCGCGTTTGCCTGAAGCACGAGTGTTACTTACCTCTATTTCATTTGTTGTGACTAGAAAACAAATTTTCTAAAGTGAGTGAAACTATTGGAATGTGAGAGAAAATGTGGTGATTACAATTTCGGTTTAGTGGCTATTTGGGAATTAACCACAGTTTTTATCTGTACAAAGTGACTACCAAATTAAAAAAAAAAATCATTACTTAAAGAAGCAATTTCAAATTCAATTTTCAGTAATAATTAATACAATATGTGTATTACAATATTAAGAAAACAAAGAATCTTGAAACAATAGGTAATCTAGAATTTGGTCTGCGGGGGGAGGAGCCGATTGAGTCGGCTTCATACAAAAGAAAAAACAAGTTAAGACTAATCAATATTACAATCCTTAAAATAGTTGAAGAACGTGTAACAACATACTTAAATCCTTTCTCATTAAAGTAATAACACAATAAAAATAAGCGCTATTGAAACATTGTTTATAAGATACTTATTGACTTAATTGATTTTCTTATATTACATATTTCAAACGTACACGCAAAAGCTGTGTAATAAACTTTTTTGTAGACCTATATTTAAGAAAGTGTTACTACTGTATTAGCGTACACAGCTGAGAAATTTAATACAGCTGTTTTAAAATAGCTTAAAAATTAAGAGATTAACAAGTTTTCTTGTCAACTTTCGATCCTCTGGGAGGGGGATGCGGTCCCGTTCGACCCCCCCTTAAATACGCCCCTGTATTGGAATAAAAAATTGATTAAAAAAATTCTAATGTTAGTAATTTTAAAATTGCTCTCCTGTAGAATTTAGAATGGATTTACCCCCTTTTCCCCTGCAGTCTTCAACTAGACGTGTCTTCTTTGTAATTTACTATTTATCTACTAGTAAATGCAATACAACTACCAATCAGCAAGTTCTGTCTGTTCTTGCAGTTGTCCAACCTACTGCTGTTCTCACACATTCATCTTATTTTATACTTGCGTATAAAAGTATTACAACATCAACTTAAAATTCCGTCGAAGAATGACTAAATGCTACATATGGTCTATGCTATTGTACGTCCGAAGTATGGACTATGAAAGCTACAATAAACAGTCAGTTGGAGGCATTCGAGGCGCGACTGTACACAAGAATGCTTGGAATATCCTAAACAGCAATGCGGCGGTCGGTCTCAATTTAGGCAAACGCAGATCGAGAGATACTGAAAACTATTAAATGTCAGAAGCTGGGCATATATTGAGAGATGATCCGTACCGTACGCTGCAGGTGATAATGAAGCTTAAAATTGAAGGCCTAGACAGTGGTGTAGCTAGGCTTTTTGGCGCCCGGGGCGAGAAGATCGTCGGCCGCCTCGTCTTTACAATTAAAAGGGGACAAAAGAGCAAAAATTAAGGGCCATTCAGCAAAAAAAGTACTTAATAAATGTAAATGTGTAAATTTTTGTATGAAAGCATGTCCAGCAAACGTCTTAACAATATTTGTTAACTCAAAATTAAGAAATTACATATTATAATATTACCGGTATTTAGTTTGTATACAGTTATTAGTAACAAATGTAGACTATAAAATATGTAGTAAAATAAAAAAATGTTACCATAAAAATGTTCTAATAAACATGCAAATTCCTTGTAGGTCTACAGCGCATCGTCAAAAGAATATCCTAAAGCAACATAAAGTTAAACAAAGAACTACATTAAAAATAATAAATTTAATAACTTACCATTAAAACAGTTATTACTATTAAACAGTTAATATTTGTTTTTAATATTTAACAAATATTTAAAACGAGACATTTTAAAATGTAACTTTTCTGGTCTTAATTGCTCCAAAGTCAGTAATTAAATCACTATAATTTCAAGACGAAGCAATGTCGTTTTCAATTGAAAGTATCGCTGGATTTGATTCCCTGTCTTCAGATATTGTTGACCGTGGGCACGATTTAATCAATTTGAGTTTACTAAACGATCTTTCAACAGAAGCCACAGACATCGGTAATGTAAGAAACTTTGTTAAAGCTGATGCTAGTCTTTTGTAGGCTTCTAACCCATTGAAGAAATGTACTGTAGCAGGCCCTGAGGTGTAAAGTCCATTTGTTCTCCGTTAACTTTTGCCGTTTTTAGTAAATGTATGACGTTTTTGAACAAAAGTAAAAGCCACTGAACAATTCTACACGGTTTAGACCATGTGAATACAGTTTTTCCAGCACTGTGCACTTAATATTGATTTGGGAAAGCTGTTCCTTCAAATGTATGTAATGCATCATTTACGTACTCCTCAAATTTACAGAGGAACACAAAGCGTTTCTTATGTTAGAGAAACGGCTTGAAATTCAACTGACAGTTTGTTCAAAATTTCTATTAGAGGACATCGCATTTCTTGCCGAATGGTTAATGTAGAATCGTCTGCATACTCCCCCTGGCACCGTGCGCTTCCTTCTCATGCTTTCTGTGATACTGACACCCCATTCATTACATAACTGCTCTGCCTCATTAATGACATTGTCACACAGATCATTCCTCCAAACATTTAATTTCTCCGTTAGCGTCTCCAGAAGTCTCAATGCTTGAATAAAGCTTATTCCTTTGGTCTGCAAGATTTTCTGGATTTTGTCCATAGAAGAAAGAATATCTGTAGAGGAAAAAAGCAAGGTCACAAAATTAAAGTTTTCTATCGCATTAATTATGAATGCTGCATCTTGCCTCGTATCAATTGTTTCAGTCGGTGTATCATTCAGTTTCTCCGTTGCAGCGATCTCTTCATCCAGCTGAGTGGATATTGCTTTCACTCCTTTTAAACTCCACCTGGTATCTCAATGTCGTTTTAGAATAATATTTACGAAGTCTCTAAGAACACTCCATCTATGAGTGGAACAGGAAAAGAAGGTGAATAGACGTTCTACTGTCCCAAAAAATGTCACTGCCTGAACATTTGCATGAGCTGCATGAACTCCAACCAAGTTAAGTGAATGGTTATCACAGGGAACCAACACAGCTAGTGGATTGAAATCTAATATTCTATTCTGAACTCCTGAATGGATACCAGCCATTGTTGCTTGATTGTCATAAGACGACTGACCTCTGCAATCGCTAAGATTCAATCCATCTCTCTCAGGCTTACTTGTAATAGCTTCTGTGATCATTGTAATCCCCTCCGCTGTTTTTACTTATAAAGGAATAAAATCTATAAAGGCTTCCTTGATATCAACAGAACTGGGTAAAATTTCTACAAATCTTATAATCTGAGACATTTGTTCTACATATGCAGCATCTGGTGTTCTGTCAAATATGATACTAAAGTACGTCGCCTTCTTACATACAGTAATAATATATTTGCGCACTCTTTCTCCTAACAGGCTTATTATTTCATTTTGCATGGTTGGCGGAATATACAGTATACACCCAGATTTACGAGAGACTGAAACTCAAATGAGATCTTATGACAGAGTCAAATTTTTAGCCAAGTATTTTAGCAAAGCCAGATAGTTTCCGGGATTTGGATCGTTATTAATTGACTCTCGATGTCCTCTCAGTAACAAATTTTGTTATGCAAGTGTTTGTACTGTGGCTGTGACCCGTTCGAGGGTTTCCTTCCATGACTTAGCTGCTTTACTCATTTGTTCCCAAAGTACATCATCAATAAGTTGCCCTTATTTTAAAGAACGTTCCAATTCCTTCCATTCCAAAAACGCTGAGCGATGAGCAGGAATATTTTCATGATCCTGAATACGGTGATTTACCTTTCTCCACGAGGAAAACCCAAAAACAGTAATTACGATGCTTGAGTATAAATAGACTAATACTGTTTATCACGCGAGGATTATGACAACGGACAAGCTGGCTGGTTATGCTTCTTTCATGAAGGGAATAGTGATATAAAAGAAACAAGTTGTTTGTAGTTTTATAAACTGAAAACAATTTTTTCAAGTCTATGCTCACTTTGCCGCCCTCCTGGCTATGCCGCCCGGGGCGGCTGCCCCCTTGGCCCCCCCCTAGCTACGCCTCTGGGCTTAGAGGAACAGGAAGAGTCAGATCTTGTGATTGAAAATCGCCCGCAATTTGCACGGAACACACAGCGCTGAACAAAAGTTCAGAATAGCCGGAAACTAAGATCAACTCGCCAGTGCAATTGCCAACGTTGTGGGTACGGGAACTTACACGGTACGAGAAAAATAAAAATAAAAGTATTGTGCTTTGTTGTTATTTTCACATCAATCATCTACTTAAAAAAAAAAAAAAAAAACAGAAATAACACTGTAGCACACCAATATTTTAAAAAAATTCCCGATTAGCGCTTTCAAGCTTCACAGCTCATTATCAGATCGGAAATATGATGAGCGACATATATTTCCGATATTTCAGAACCGTATGTATCTGATTAGCATCATAATATATTTTCGATCTGATGATGAGCTGTGAAGCTTGAAAGCGCTTATCGAGAATTTGTTTTTATAGTGGTGTGCAACAGTGTTATTTCTGTTTATGATTATAACCACTAACACAATTACTTTATTAATTAACTATTAAAAAACAATAAGATTACTTATTTACATACAAATTTTATAATATTCCATTTAGATAATGGCTCTATAAAAAAAGCCCTTTGCTAGTAAAGAAAGCACATACATTTCAAATAAATGATTAAAATCTTAACTGCTAATCTAATAAGAAATAACCAAAAGAAATCTAAAAGTAATATTCAGGATTACAATCTTGCACCATAATTTATTCGATTACATCAATGTAACTGTACAGATGAGAACCATTTCCTCAAAACCCGTTACAGGACCATTTGAAATAAAACATTAAGCATAAAGTAATTCTAACATTTCTCCAAGCATCCGATGAAAAAAAGACTGCCTAGTTTTGCACTTACAGCCTGTTGCTATCATTGCTCGCGTAGGCCTTACTAATATTTCGTTGTTAGCGATTGGAATCGCATGTGAACAAAGACGGACAAATTTCAATGTATAACACAAATACGTAAATCCTTGTTATGACGAAAGAATATGTTTACGTTTCTGTACCACTAAATTCGTAAAACATGAGTTTTAATGGTAATACAAAATTGGAATGTAAGGTTGATACCTTGCCGTGTACTGCTGTTAAGCGTGTACAATGAGAGACTTCTGACACTTGCCGTTAGATAGCAGCCTAAGTCATACTCCATGTGATTCGATTTAAAACTGTCACCCGTGCATACAAGAGTCTGACACTATTTTCGGACTCGACTAAATAATACATGAAGTGACAAATTTTTTTATTACTTGTTTGGATAATATTAACATCTATTGTCAATGACTATAGTAATGATAACAAAACAAAAGCCTGAATATGCCACGGTGTTGCTATGTCGATAGCCCACTTTGTAACCCACTGCCCGAAATGATAGTGTAATAGTAATAAAAAAAATGTGTTTGTTGGCTTCTAAGCCAAATTTGTTTTGTCTTATAGGCTGCCATTTAACCAGTTTAGCTAATAAAATACGAGTTTGTTTTGGTCGCTCAGATAAAACAACCAACTTGCTACACAGCAAAATATTTGTTTCCACCATTCATAGATTTACGACTCATAATTACAATCTCACATCCGAGGTCACTAATAAGTACTGACAAATTCTAATAAATCCCGTGAACTGTAACTTACAAAGAACACCCCAACACGATTCACCGGATTAAGAGTTTGAATATTAAATAAAATATCCTTAAATAAATATCAATAAAAATAAAATAAATGAATATCCATAAAATATAAAATAAATATCCATGTTAATATTAATTATTTTCTATTAAATATGTTAGCGCTTCCTGTGCGATCTCTTTCGGACAAAGTGGTTTCTGTCCACGAGGGCGAATTAATGCCGTCTCTGGTGTGTTTTATGTTACTTCGTTATCCGAAACAACGCGATTCCGTCGGTATTTTATGTGTTTGTACAATCTTCACGAATCCCGTCTTCTTGCTTCTTACGTGTAGCATGGCTTACGTGTACATTCGGCCCTCGTGTCACTGTGTCAGTGAAGCTTCCGGCTTGTTTTCTCGGAATTTCTGCAAAAATTCTGATAGTTTATTTTGTATTCACAACCGGTAAGGGAAATATAATCTGCGGAAGATTGCGCTGCGCTGGTTTCTTCTTTTTTAACGTGCTTCTGTATGTCGAAAGGAAAAATTAAACTCTCATTCCTGGATTTTGTTGTCCATGACGTGTCCGATGTTGTCAATTAACTGTTATAGAATACTACTGACGCGGAACACAAATTATTATTGATAAAATGATTAAATTTTCAACTTACTGCCTTACTTACTTACGCTCGTTAGAGCTTAGTCAGAAAGCTAGTGTAGGCAGTGAATTAAAAATATAATATTTTCTAACAATAATAATTTGTGTTCCGCGTCAATAGTATTCTATATAGTTAATTGATAAACTCTCGTATTACGTTCGGTTTACGTTTAACAGTAATTCAAGTAACAAACATTCAGTTGAATTCATTATTGAGTTGTATCCAACACCAGTGGCCTAACTACGGAGGATTAGGGGGATCAACCCCCTCCCCCATAGACTATTAAAAATTTCAGCGAAATTCCCTTATCACTTAACGTAGATCTATTTCTAAGCCAATTGTGTGTGTTAAAATATAACTTATAAATAACTGTAGAAATACAAGGAATTACAATATTCTATATAGCAGAGTTAGAGTTTTCTTAATAATGGAGGTCACTCAATATTTGGTAAGTAACACACGTATTTACACTCATAAGAAACAATTATACACGCGCCAGAAAACGAAGGCAGAGCCTACTAATTTACCTTTACATTTTTTCGTCCAAACTTCCCATTTACAGGGTTGTCCCCCCCCCACACACACACGCACGCACGCACATGTATATATATAAACTGTTGTACAATCTGGTTTAGGTACTATGTGTGGTAAGTTTTCTCCTATTCCGAAATGTTTTAGCTGAGAGAGGAAATACTCCAGCACAGAGCAGAAAGATACACACTTATGCGCCCATGAAGCGGAACAGATGCATGAATGTATGCATTGTGGAAAAGGATCTCATGCATTCCTCTAGTCTATTATGCTTCGATTCGGCGTGTGGAAAAGAAATCTAGTCCCTCATATTATATCGCTTCAAATTTAGCATTCAGTGGGCAATTATTGTATGACAGGTGGCGTTTTGAATCTGTATTAACTAAATATAACACCGTAAATCTACAAAGATATGAAGTGAATTACTTGAGAATGATAAGTATAGTTATAAACAAGATCCCGCAATTTAATAAGAAGATCCAACGTGATGAACAATCCAGTTTGGCTTGAACATGTGTTGTGGCTGTAACCAGTAGGTACTCGAAATGGGAGCTTTATGTTAAGGGAACCAAAAGCCACAAATAGTGGAGTCTACACGATGAATCAAATGTGTGTGTGTGTGTGTGTGTGTGTGTGTGTGTGTGTGTGTGTGTGTGTGTGTGTGTGTGTGTGTGTGTGTGTGTGTGTGTGTGTGTGTGTGTGTGTGTGTGTGTGTGTGTGTGTGTGTGTGTGTGTGTGTGTGTGTGTGTGTGTGTGTGTGTGTGTGTGATTTTTACGCCTAAACTAAATTGCTTCAGGTATTCAGGTAAATATGAAGCCTCCTGTACAAGACATTAGTATTGCTACGAGAATTACGGAACCTTCTCGAAAAGACGAAAGTGTCGTTCTACTCGTTTCTCGACTAGCCCAGCGTGTGGCGTCTGTGTCAAAGCAGTCCACTCGCGTAACACTCCACAATGTTCGAGAGCACTTGTAACTAAGCAAATTATGGTGTCAAATTCTCCGCCAAAAGAAAGGAGAATTATTCTGGAACGCCTGCGTGACCTATATAAGCAACAACGGCCGGTTTGGAGTCAGTTACACCTGGTGAGATTGTAGAGTGCGGACCAAGTGGTTGCGCAAAGTGATTACTGTCTTATGGTTAGTGCGGAAATCTTAATAGTGAACATTATTATTGCGCGTGGACAAATTTAACTTGAATTATTGAATGAGAGTACCTTGTTGATGTCACGTTGTTATTTGTGACTAATTAAGCTGGTAATTAGTGATTTTGTTGGTGTCTGTATTTCCCTTCCATTACACCATACGACGATCCGTGAGACTGTCGTAATGGTATAATCAACACATACGTAGCTTTGATGTCGAGGCATGTCTGAGACGGACCGATGAGGAATCTCAATGACGGACTGATTATTTTAGATCAAACGTTATTATAAAAAAGCTTACCGTTGGTTAGTAGACAGATTACTGGCACAGTGAAACACACGTGTAGCGGTACCTTAATGGAACGGATGGCCTGTTATAGAGAACAAGCGAATTATGACATCTTCTTCGTCTTATCTGGCATTGTAGCCTTTGGTGGGGTTTAGCCTCCTCAACAATACTTCTTCATGCTTCCCTGTTCTCTGCTCTTCCTCTCCACCCTCTGATTCCCATGCTAGCAAAATCTTCTGTTACGCCATCCAACCATCTCATCCTTGGTCTGCCTCTACGTCTAATAGTAGATAATCTTCCTTTCAACATTCTTTTAGACATCCTATCCTCAGATATTCTTTCCATATCTCCCAGCCAACGAAACCTCTGTGATTTGATGGATTTCACTATGTCTTTTCCATGCATAAGAGCCTGTAGTCCTTTGTTATTTGCGTATTCTCCAACTGACTTCTCTTACTGGGCAATACATTTTACGAGATATTTTGCGCTCAAATGATTTTAAAGGAGTTTTGACATTCTTTGTTAAAGTCCACACCTCAGATCCATACCTAACAACTGGTCGCACCAGAGAATAATATGCTTCAACAATACTCCTCCATGCTTCCCTGTTCTCCGCCCTTACTCTCCACCCTCTGATTCCTATGCTAGCAAAATCTTCTGTTACGCCATTCAGACATCTCGTCCTTGGTCTGTCTCTACCTCTAGTAGTACATAATCTTCCCTTCAGCATTCTTGAATAATATATTCCCACCAGAGAAGGTTTTATACCTCTTGTAACAAGATTGTTTTTAAAGATGTTAATATTTGCAAAGTAGGCTCTATTTCCTGGTTGTATCCTTTCTCTTATACTCATCCTAGTTATGAGATCCCTTGATGAGAATTTTGGCCAGAATGTTTGTTTTGGGCTTTACTCTTTGGACATGATATTTTAGGTATCGAGTAATAAAAATTTCCAGAACTCGTCATGGATATTCAGCAGCCGAAGTATAGCATTTTCAGTTGGACCTATGCACGTTGGATGACTGCTGCATCCCCAAACAACTATGGAACTCTAAGCCGAGGAGACGGAGAGGTGTGAGACGTCTGAGGAAGAGCTGGAGTGACCAGCTGTAATCTTTGCCTATTTGAGGCCAGAAAAAACCATCCTTGGTTTAATCCTTGAAGATGATGACAATGATGACCTATGCACGTATGCAGTGTATGTTACAAAAATTTTATAAAAAACGAAGAGCACGTATTTTATGAAACTTTTTATATTGCTGACTTACAACAAACCTACAGTTTTATTAAGTTTTTGATCTTTGAAGCAGAATACATTGAAACCCTATTCAGCTATAAATTAAACAAAATCTTCTCTTAGGTAAATTTTTATTGCAAAACTAATGCGTAAAACAGCTTGAACAAAAATTGTCGCTTTAAATGCATTCTGTTGAAGGTTTTGTTTGCACAGCATTAATTAACTCAGTTACAGCGGGTGTCCGAAACAGACTAACGTCTGTTTGTTTCTGTGAGCTGTTAATAAACAACAGTTGTTTTGTCTGCGTTTTATACCGCTTAAACAACGGAGGCAATATGAATATTAGTTCAGATAGTATTTCACCAACAACGCGACATTATCGTGGCATGAAGCTTACAATTTTTCATTTAAAGAAAAGCTTTCCCAATTCCGTCATGCAGAAGAGACGAGACGTTTCATTTTTAATTAAGGCGATTTCACAATTAAACAAATGGCAAAATTACATTAATTAATTTTGTTGTATACGAGTGTACCATTAAACTTTGCTATAAGTTTAAGTCTTAATAACTCAGAAAACCGGAACGCTCACTTCGTTCGCTGCAGAAGCTTAAATAGAAGTCGTATAAAAATGTTTCAAAAGAGAATTTCAATTTCGTTTCTTTAATATCATAAGAGAAAACAATGTGTGTAATTTTACTTATATTGGTAATTAATGTCATGACGTCGTATTGTTCATTTATGCCTTTAAATCAAGCTTCATAAACAGACGTCAACAATATTCTGCCCTTACTTTGTCTTTACAACTGTGTATCCGTGAGTGGTTGGTGCCCATGTTCTATCAGGCGACAAGAGTTTGTGCTGATGACCTTCTGTTTAAAATTTTGACTAGAGCAATGTACTCTAAGAAACAGAGAAGGAACATGTCTAGACTTTTTTCAAATGTGTTCGTACAGATGACTTAGGGGAACCATATAGATACGCAAAGCGAGCATAAAGGAGTTATGACAGCAGGGTTTAAGCGAAAAGGAAAATAAGAGTAGATAGAAAAAAATCAGAGGCGAATCCTCAGAGCAACGTGACGCAAACAGTGCTTGCCGAAAGAAAATCAGGCAAAAGTAAATAAATGATTGCGTAACAAACATTATTGTTGTCACCAAAAACTGTTTCACATGCCTTCTTATCTCTCATCTTTTAAAAATCGGCGGCGCATTTGTCACCTTTCTTCTAACCAAAATGAAATTGATCGCTTGATTTGATCAAAGTGAATAATATCACCTCGCTTCAAGTTCTGTGCGCTGTTTTAACAACTGACTGATCGCTCTGCCACCAAGGCATTCACTTCCAAAAATGCTTGGGTGCACTATGTATGAGTTGGGCATAATTTCAGGAATCTTAGCATTTAATTAAGATTTCGTAAGTGCGCTTTCATTATCCAGCCTTTTTTTTACATTAAGCTACAGTTAGAAATACTCAAACTTATAACAATCTAACCTACGAGCAAGATGGTTTGCTGGTATGCTCAACGGCACAGCCACCTGGCTCTCTGAGACACAAAAAGCAAGCACTCTTAATAGTGTTTTAAGCTGGTAGGAGCGCTATCAGTGTCTCGGCTAGGTGAAAATGCCGAAAAAGAAAAGATGAAATATATTTTCAAGTGATTCTAGTCAATGTCTAGTCACACTGAAAAAACTGAAAAAATGTATATTTAATACGTATATAATTATAATTGATGAATATTCTTCTCACAGTGACACAAACAAGTCCATACCTGAATATTTTAAAATGATTTTCTAGCGCTGGATTTTATGTACATGTGCTTATGTTAAGCTTAGAGTTGATGTTTGCCCTACCAATCGGGTCAGTAATCGCCGCTGAAAAGAACGCTGCAGCAATTAAAAGTGCTCCATAACACCGTTATGGACTGAGAGGGTGGGGCACGAGGATAGGGGGGTGGGAATGACCGAGCACGAAATGAAGTGACGAGCGCGAGGGGAGCCGTTCTGTAGGACGCCCAAAACTGAGATGGCCGGACGATTTCGAGGCCGGTTTGCGTAAGTTCGGGATCCGAAACTTCTGGCGGCGACGAAGACGAGTGGCGAATACAACCAGTCGACGGCCCTCAACGGGCTGTAGGGCCAAAATGAATTAATGAACGAAAGAACGGAATGTTGATGATACGAAATAAGATTAAATGGATTGGGCCTTAATGTTAAGAAGGAACATATTTCATACCTTACATCTGTGGAAACGACGAAGAGAAATGGCTGAAGAGATAAGAAAACACACTGATAACAGATAGTGAAAATTTGAAAGGAAATCTGAAGGAAAGCTCTCGACCGAACTGTGATGGCCAATGCAGTTTTCCTTATATGCTGCCTATCGTGCTGATAGTAGTATTTAAACAATACTCCAAAGGTTTAGTTGTTTCCATTTACCATAACTCTTTTCCTTTTGCTGAATTCGTTTTCTTATATGCCGTACTGAAGCCTGTAAGTGCTTCAACTTACACTATATAAAAATATCAGTATTATGAGTATAGATAATGAGATGAAGAATAGCCTGGACTATGTTTGTTACATTTAAATGTTTTATGTATGAACATTTGAAACGATATATCGGGCAGAAAATCACAAGCAGTAAACCGTTGTTTGAAAAGTATTGTCATGAGTAATTCTCGTAGCTTGCACTATCGTGACTAATATATCACGACTTCTGCGGTTTATGTGAAAAAATATAAGTTATAGCGTATAAAAATATGAATAAATTTATGATACATGAATAAGTATGTGTATAAATAATGGCTAAGGACTCTGAATTCAGTAGGTAGAATCTATTTTATGGATGTGGGTAAATATTGAAATAAATGATAAAAATTTATCTAATCTAAACAAATATTGAAGATAATTTAAAATAAATATGATTCAATAACGTAAGAAAATTATACTCCAGAAAATTTATAATGAATTATTCACGCGGTAATAAGTTCTCCGAAATAAAATCGCTTAGCTTAGAGCACGGGTACGTCAATGCAACACACCAGACCGCTGTCCATGTTTCTATTTACCTTTAAAATTCGCTTGCCATTGGTATGTGATTGACAACGGACTTTCCCCGCCGATGGAGTCTAATTAATTCTCCTCCTCGGGCGCTAACATCTGAGGCTATTGTCAGAAGTAACTACATTAAATTACCTCTTGTATCTAAGAAAGAAACTCAGAGTTAATTATGAATATCACTACTTCACGAGTTAGTCTACAACAATAATGATAGTTAATATTCTTCTAGTCAGGACCTAACTATACATTATACTATATTGCAACAGTACAAATGTATAGGGTACTGTGCATTGCACAAATTAATTAAAATAATTAATTAAAGTAAATAAATAATTCATATTGTTAGCAATAATAATTCAGCTTTCTATCTGAACTGTAAAAGGAACGACCAACTTTCATCTCGGGACAGGCTGATCACGCCACTCTGCTACGTCTGTGTATACACGCGTATGTTACCTGTGTGTGTGTGAGACCTGTCGATTCCTGAAAAGCGTCACCCTTAATGAACGCTATTAATTATATGAATTTATTTATTTTGTAGAGATTGTGTGCATAATATCACAAAACCAAAATACGCCAAAGTGTGTATAAAAATAAGACGCACATGTGTATAAAAAAATAGTGTGAAAAGAATAAAAAGTGCGATTGTAGTGAAAATAAATATAAATAAAACTTATGTTAATTAAGATAAAGAAAAACGGTTTATACACAGTGAACACATAAAAATTACCGACAAGATGAATATCGGGTAATGTGACAAAGACTTCGCGTTTCGCGAAGACAAGCGAATTAAGTGTGATAATAATCGTGTGTGAGAAGGGACGCCAACGACAGATTCTGACATGCAGAATATTGTCGAAACATGATGTTAGCGTCCTAGGATATAAATACACGAGACGCGCTAACTTAATTCTCTTTCTCGTTCAACAATAGTAGCAGCCGGAGGCTCTGCCCGGCAACTACAACTCTTTCTCGTACAACTACCGTAGCAGCCGGAGGTTCTGCCGAGAGACAACAACTTTTGTATATCAACCACAGCAGCAGCCGGAGGGTCTTCACGACTACTCATCACTTTCGTGAGAACACCTGCAACCTGAGGCAATGACGGGAGACGAGGGAGCAGCCAAGTACATGTAATAGAATCCGGCGAGGGACGAGGATCAAGGACTCCAGGACTACACGACTACAAAGGAGCATCCGGGATCGTGGACCTAGGACCGAAGAGGACACGTTGCCGATTTACCACGACAATAAAGTGAAAAACAACCATGTATTTGTAAAACAGAGACTCACAGAAAGACAATATAATTAACGATGTAAAACATCGTTTTATACAGACAATCCAATTCAAAGATGAATTAATAAATTTTGCAAATGTAAATATTTCTTGTATAGTAATTAGAGTAATGTTTTAAAAAATGTTTTAAACTATAATTTTAAATCAATAACTTAGTCATTGATATTTAAATTGATATAAAAGTAATTAGCAAATTTTATTAGAAAACAAAGCAATGCATGTGCAGTATATTCAAAAGAAATTAGATCATTAGAAAGAAATTAGATAATCTAATAAGTATCACACTAATGAGAAAGCCGTGAGCAATATTAGATAATTATAAATGTGTACTATAGTATAAGATGGTATATTATGTCTATGTGTAATACGAGATTATCACTTATATGTAATAATTAGATGTGTGCTACGACTACACACACAAGCAAATAATAATGATATTTTAAATCGCAACCAAATAAGAAATTTTTGATTTATAAATTTTTAAATGATTTTAAACTAATTACGTTGTTTTATTATTATTACGATTACAACCATCATATACACACGAATTTAATGTGTTGTAAATGGCTTCCAAGAACGTCGAGGAGCGCACATTAAATAAATAAAAAAAGTAGTGTTGTTGTAATATACTATACTATATATAACTATATATATACACTCATTCACATACACGCAGGCGCGTGCGTAGACCTTTTTGTTAGGTGGTGCACCTGTATACTTTCAAAGGCACCCCCCCCTTTGTAAAAAATCTTGGTACACGTGCAGTACAAAAAACACAAATCATTAAAACTTAATACCTATTTACAGTGTTGTAGTTTAGACTGAAATATTTTGAATTGTTTTCATACAGTGTTGAGAATTTTAACTACAATTTATCAATAGTAAATGGTAAATAATGCTCACTTTCCAGTTAGACAAACAGTTTGTCATTTTTTCATAATTACATAATGTTGGGTTGACAATTAATTTTTGATAAAAAAACATTGTTTATACTTTACTTCTTCAACTCATTATTTTGAACATTTCAGCTTATATTTGGAAAAAAATAACCAAGTAACTCTATAAGTTTACGTGTAACAAGATTTAACTCGGGAAAAAGTTTATTAATAACAACATTATCTTTTCTTCACTCAACGTTAAAGTCTTCTATCACATCACCATGACTAACGTCCTTTGTAAGTTCCTGCTCTATAAATGGCAACATAAGAAACTCCAGGCGGTCCTGGGTCATTGTCGTTTGTAATTTATTTTTTACAACAGTTATCCTCGAAAAGCTCCTTTCACAAGAGGCACTAGTAACAGGGATAGTAAAAAACGTTCTCAAAGCTCCATGAAACACGCTAAATAAACTGGATCGGTTTTATAAATGCAACCATTCTATCCAGTGACAATTGACGAAATGCAGAACACTATTTGTGCGGGTAATGAGTATTAAATAATCGATTGACAATAAGACAGTTGCACTTGTATTTTTGTATTAATTTACTTCTTTATTTATTTTGTTTTTGTGAAGTAATAAATTTTCAATTTTTTCCACAAATTTGTATATATATATATATATATTTTAATCAAACCCATCGCATCCACCCATGCGTACGCCTACGCATGCACAGAATATTGGGACGTTGCCGATAGACCTTAACTTATAGGTCAGACGGTAAGCCGTATTTGCAGCCGACACGTGTTCAGAATATTTGAAGGACTCTTTGTTTAGGGCCGCCATCTGTCAAAATGAACTCCTAAGACAAATCTAGGACGTCCCGGACGTGAAACCTCCAGGTTTGCGTATGAAACAATAACAAAAAAAAATCAAAAACATTTGATATGCCTTCAGTGTATCATTCACAATAAGATTATTAGGTTATTTAAAAGACAAAAGTAATTTTCAAAACGACCTTTTGGTTTGAAAAAAAAATGAGTATATCAAATACATTTTTTATTTTACAGGCTATCACGACCGGTGTCATTGTTCAAAGAGTTTATAATTTTCGGGGTATTGAGTCGTGGTCGATTGCTCGTTTGTAAAGACATTTTTATTCATTAGAAGTTTCGGTCACCCACCGGACGCTTTCTTAAGTAGAAAAAATAGTTCGACAAAGGGATACTAGGCGGAACGTACCCCAAGCAATCATTGTTTATACCTCAGCTTTTGAGGTATAAGGATGAAAAAAGCGATAAAATAAGTCTAGCTGTCTAGCTTATAAAGTGCACCGTAAACAAACTGCATGTACTTTGTGTTTGTTTTATTGTTTCTTAATCACTGGAAACGTACTTCTAGTAGATTAGTTACTAAATTTTAACCTAGATGTTAGTAGTCATGATCTCTCCTGTGTGGCAGACTTTAAAACTAAATTGAAATCTCTAAAAATCGTCATAGCCAGGCTCGTGAAAAGATGTGACAAATGCTGAAGCTGAAAGCCAGACACTTGAAGCAGCAGCTGCTTTGGCTATAAGCGAGTGAGTGAGTACTTTCGGTTTCAACGAGAGTAAAGAGTGGCCTACTACCTCTCATGACATATCTGCGCTAAATACACACCTTTTCAAAATATTGTGTATGGGTTCAGATGCTGGCCATGAATCACTTTGCTTTTCCACACTGAGGTCCGTCTGCTCTCGAAAGGAAACATGTTAGGACGGTTACATGGACCAAAAGAGAAGCACTGTGGCCTGTCTTGTCCTGTCCTTTTCGTCTTGTCTTGTCTTTTCCTGTCTTTTCATGTCCTGTCCTGTCGTGCCCTGTCGTGTCGTGTCCTGTCCTGTCATGTTTTATCTTGTCTTGTCTTGCCTTGTCTTTTCTTGTCTTGTCCTGTCCTGTCATGTCAGGTCCTGTCATGTCCTGTCCTATCCTGTCCTGTCCTGTCCTGTTGTCTTATCCAAATGTTCGGCGAATTGCCTTACGGTATCTTATAGTGTTTTGTATTGTCCTATCCTGTCCTGTCCTGTCCTGTTGTCGTATCCAAACGTTTGAAAAATTGAATTAAGGTAACTTGTAATGTTTTCGACAACGTTTTTATGTGAACTGGGATTCTCTACTCTGCTAGTTAACAGATACAAGCAAAGAATTAGGCTGGTCGCAAGTGATGACACATGAGCAGCAGTATCAGACCAAGAATTCCACAGCTGGTGAAACAAATACAGACTCAAAATCAAGCCAACCTCAAGTAACTTCAAGTAAGACGGTGACATAATTCAATTGAGTTTAGATATTTAAACCGTTATTTTAATGAACTAAAATTAGTCAAATTAAATTACCGAAAATTTATGTTAGTCAATAAATCTGTTTAAAATATAGATTGATTGAAAACAATGGGTTTCTTGATGGGGTAGCAAGAAACCCATCGTCAGTTTGACCGGAAAATGAAAACGCTTTTGTGTCCATTTTTGTGTGTTAAAAAACTTCTAAATATTAGTGTGTTCCCTGAGCTGCAGAATTCTCTGATTATTTTGAACGAAGTACAGTTATTACTACATAAATTTTGATATTACAATTACTTTTTGGCTTACAATTACACACTGCTGGATTTTCACAATTTTTTAAAATTTGTGATCGCTTTTTAGGGTCCTGGTGATTAACTTTTTAAATCTATTATAATATTATTATATTGCGTCAGCTATTTTAAAAACGGTCGATATAACCTGATTGTCATGATGGTACTTTATTTCGGTCATAACTTCATACTCAATACTTTCGGCTTATAAAAATATTAATTATTCCGAGCTTATAATTCCAGTAAGCTTCAAATTAGTCGATATGATGCTAACACTAAATTTACGATCGTCATTCATACAAAAATGTCAATCGTATTATTGCAAATGAATTCATACATTCATACTTTTAAAACACGAGTTTAAAATGTATTAAAATTTTTTACTTTCACAATATGAATTTTTTTATTGATGTTTAAGTGTCAATTGCGTGCGTACGTGTGTGAGTGTCTGCGCGTGTGAGCGCTTCGGGCGTGTAGGTAAAGAAAGTGGTATCGCGCGAGAAGTTAAGTATTTCCGGTTTCCTCAGATTCACTTTCAACAGAATGACTTTCACAAAATACCGCGTGTTTTTTTTCTGTGCATTAAGCAGACACACTTTCCTTGACGATCACACACAAACCCCCACCTACGCACGCACACACGCGCACACCACTTACGCACGCACGTAAGATTTTATAATTTCCTTCTTATTGTGGACAGGTTCATATTAAACTACATGGACATTCTCTACGCCTATATATCATGCGAGAGGTGGCGAGCATAGCCCTAATTTGTGTTTAACGCTATTGGATGCATTTATTCATTTACAGTTTTTAGTCATATACCTCCTGAAATTTAGTGACTGTGTAGGTGTGAGTGAATCGCCTAGACGTATATATAAATTGTGTAAATCAATCTCCGATACTGCAAAATATAAGTCTGAGAATCGTGAGTTAGACGAAATAAGTTATCTAAACTGAATTTTAATATTTAGATAAATAAAGGAAAGTGTGTTTGTATGTTTCATAGTTACAGATTCATAATTAAATGATAGTTGTTACTGATTCTATCAGTGAAACGTACTTTAGGTCAATTAAAAAGAATAATATCAACGACTTACAGAAGTAATTATAATCTGATAATATATAATATTATTTTTATACATGTATAGAATAGATTTTAAAATTAAATCCTTCCTTCTGTTATCTTGAAGTAAATGTCGTTTAAACATAACTTGCACTGAAACGCAACCGTTTGTGACTACGTCTGCAAGTAGGAATAATCAGAACGTTTCCAATGTGAACGCATAATTTATTTCACCGATACAAATTAGATTACGTAGATATGTGTTTGCTATTCTTTGCTGACAACAAAACGCCCATGTAAACATATTAACTGTTCACGTTAGAGAATATTAATGGAAGCGTTTAAGATTCTCTTTGTCATTAACTGTTACGTAAATGCTCATTTGATTAATGCGATTACCTTCCGACGTGGATAAACAAAGAAAACAAACACGGAACGCAGAATATTATCAGCTGATCTGCGTCCTTGCTACAGATTGTGTCGTCTATTGCCGGTACTTTACGATAGCTGTCTTTCTCTTTAATAAATTAAACAGTCGTATCATAATTTAAATACAACATTGTAATTGCTGAAACGAACTGGTTGTTTAAGTTAATAATGACATCAAAATTTCAAGGTCGGTTAACAAGAAGCGCCCGATTACGGTGACTATTCAATAATAGTCGTTGCACAAGTGAATATTCATTTAATAAACATCCAAAGTAAATTTGCATAAATGACAATCATAATTAATTAAATTATGATTCTAGAATCATTTGTTGTTTTGCATAACGAATAGTTTTATTTAAATTGTGGTGTAAAACTAAGTATCGTCCGGGTAAATGCCTTGGTTCGGGTATTTCCAGCAACGGACTGCAGTATTTATCCCTCTCACGCTACTTCCAATGTGTGGTTCGCCCTGTTGCCGCTGGGGTCCCTCAAGGACCTGTTCTCGTTTCCGTTCTGTACGTTCTGAACACGAACGATTTCCCGGTATATCCCGGGGTCATGTTATCTCTATTTGCCGACGACGCGATGTTTCATTTTAGCTCGCCTTTGCCTTGGCGGACGAGCGTAATGCTACAACGCCAGTTGGTTGTTCTTTCGGACTGACTACGGTAATACGGAGAAATCCGAGGCGACCTGTTTTACTCGTAAGTCCACTTCCCGATGCCAATCCCTCTCCTTGGAGGGGAGACCCATTCAGTGGACCGAGTCGGTGGAGTATTTAGGCGTTCGGCTGGGCCGTCCCCTAAATTTCAACGAGCACGTGACCGAAACAATCAACAAGGCTTGCGGCGTCCGAGCCAAACTATTTCCCATGCTCTCGTGGAACAGCCGCCTGGCTGTCCGCACTAAATTGACATTGTATCTGCTCTTGCTTAGAACAGTCCTCATGTATGCGGCGCCCGGTCGTCTCGTGTCGGCCACCAACAGGTGTAGGCTGTCGACGTTCCAGAATCGAACCCTCCGCTTCCTCTCGGGGACGCTGTGGTTTGTAAGAAACGATGGAATTCATCGGGGTCTCCGAGTCCCTACCCTGGAGATCTTCGTCTGGTCCTTGGCAACTAACTTGTTTGCCAAGGCCGGCGAATCTTTGTACCCGTATTTCCGTCGCCTCAACAGCATGGACAACAAACCGCCCCCACGCCGCTTCAGGCGCCCATGGGCGCTGTTAGACGACCCCTCGTAATACATCATATGAACCACACACAACCATGCCACCACCTTCTGGAATCCTTGAATCCTGGCTACAAAGGGTAATCCCTAGCTGCGGCTTGCCGACTCTGAAGTTGCATCAGTGTCTGGCAGACATCACAGAATCACCACCACAGTCAGTACCTGCGCCTAATTACGAGAGCCATCCGCTCTGATGTACCAACCTTCGTTTTTGACAGTCGCCTTCAGGTGGTCGGCAGGCCTGGCGACCGGCTGGAGCATGTAAAACAGAGACGCCCGCACGTTATTCATGAAGTCGTGTATTCGTGGACCTCACTTTAACACCTGGCGCAGAGCGAACGACCTCGCTGAACTGTAGGCACCTTGAGGCGCCCGTGCATCTTCTGTCTGTCTGTCCATTGTGTTGTATTCACGTAGTCCGCTGAATGGACCGAGGAACTACTGCGTAAGCCTTTCTCGAGTCCTGTAGCAGAATAAAAACAATTTTAATTGAGCGCTCAGCCATCAAAAGAATTGTTTCTGGGGTATCTGAACATCGCGCTTTTTGGAATGTTGGCCTACAAATGAAGAAAAATTACGTATGCGGTAACGAAGTGTAGAATATTTTTGGATGATCTGGCAAAGGAACTAACAACAGATGAACAAATTAATAGATGAAAACAAGTGTATTAATACACGGTGTAGATAAATTATTACACAATTTTAATTTCGGAATTAATGGTACATCAACATTTTGGTAAATTTTGGCAGAAGTATATCAAAATTCTGTTTTCTTGTCAAAATGGTCATTTTACCTTATGTTTCTAATATTAATTTTTATTATTATCGTTTATTTAATGTTAGTTTTAATTAATATATATGTTCGGTTTTTACTTAGTCACTGGCACATACAACTGCAAATAATCTGCAGATTCCTGTCTCATTGATTTTGTTAACGTATTTTACGTACTATTAACACTTGTGTCAAATGCTGTCTGCATTGAGGTACCTCTTGATAAATATAGTAAATGATACCTCTTGCAGTAAATGATAACAATATTACGTCCGCTGTAGAACAGTCTTTGTTCATGAACACATCGGTTTTGGCGTTTGTTTCTTTAGTTCGTTAAAGGTCAGCCAGTTTACAATCAGAATCCTTCTGATAGTAGGATTAAATTATTTTCGGTAATCATCCAATTTTTTTTAATATGGCTGCACGACAGAAATTAAATAACGGGGACTACCTTTAATAAGTAGTGCGGTTAACACTATTGGTATTCGATACACGGTACTCGATTGTAGCCAGAGGATTGGAGCCGATGCATTTGTTTTCGGATATGCTAAGACAGTCATTTGTAACCGACCGTTAAAGATTGATCATCGAAACATCTGTTTCCCAACATTTTTCCTCTGGCTCATGATAGCCCATGATAGCCCATGATAGCCCATGATAGCCTTGGCCTCCCCGACTAGTCGCCTCCAAACACCTTGGTCCTCCAGCCTACGCCTGCAGTACCCGATACCCATGCTCCTAAGGTCATCTTCTACGTCCTGTAGCCACCTTCTTCTAGGTCTTCCTCTCCTTCTTTTCCCACCTATTGTCCTTATAAAAATTGCTTTGGGCATTCTGTCGTCCTCCATGCGCATCACATGTCCCAACCAGCTGATCCACATAGACTTTATGACCCTCACTATGTCCTCGCCATCTATCAATTCCTCCAATTCCCTATTGTTACGTATGCGCCATTCTTCACCTTCCTTCACATCTATTTCCGCACTGTAAACACCAATATCCACAGCAACGAACTTGGAATCAGCGATGCAATGAAGTGTTCACTATTCGGACTTTACAGGCTTCTATTAAAAAAAAAAAAACTACTTAAGCTCTGTATGTAGTACCACTCGACAAACGCTTTCGGTATTCGCACCGTCCTCACGTCGAAACCAAGGTTCGTTCCAGCCTACACCTGTTGGTTGTGGACAAAAGATACCACCATGCGGGAGCCGCATAGGTCAGTATGGACCTAAGAAACAGAAGATATATCGTGACTTTCGTGCGCATAGCCATCGGTATAGTTGTCTTTACTGCTGATGAACGATGGAGCATTTGTTGTGGCATGCAGTACCTTGGTTTGGAAGTTTTCGATAATGGCGATGTTCGATCACGGTGGTATTATCAATGTGGGTCTTTGATTGACGTGTTCGTCAATCTTGGTCTCGCCAGATGTAAGCGACCGAGTTACAAAGCTTAGCCTATATAGGCCTAGTGGTTAGTAAATTAGAAGACGTAAAGTTAAAAAAAAAAAAAGTGTTGGTGTATTAATATTTTGATCCGATTCAGTTTATATTTCTATATTTACCATCAAATCTTCCTCAGTATTTAAAAAGTATACTGTTTCGCAAATATTTTCTACATTGCTTTTTAATACGAGTTGTCTTCGTATTACGAATTGCTTTTTAATTGCTCGTACTAACTCAGTTTTTTTGTTCCAGGTTTTATATATTCTACACTTGTGACAAGTGCCTTTTCAATGGAACACAAAATTGCTAGTGCCCCGAAATTACTAGTGCCCGAAATTGCTAGTGCTCCAAAATTGCTGGTCTCCCGAAACTGCTAGTGTAACTGACACTAATACACAACTCCTCCAATCACCCAAAACAACACAAACTAGCTGCCTTCAGAACTATGATACATAGACTTAACAATATCCCACTAGATGAAAAATACTACAAAGACGAACTAAACACGATAAAATATCTAGCAGAATCCAGCGGATACAACAGAACAATAGTCAATAAACTCCTACACAAAACACAAAACAAACAACAGACAAAGACAGAAAACAACAAATTCATAACACTAACATACATCAACAACCAAACTGAAAAAATAGCCCACAAATTCAAAAAAGCAGGGTACAGAATCGCATACAAAACTACTAGCAAAACAGAACACACACTATCAAAACACACACACAAACCACAAAACAAATTCTATCTACCTGGTGTTTACAGACTAAATTGCTCAGATTACAACAAATTCTACATAGGCCAGACATGACGTAGCTTCAAACAAAGATACATTGAACACACAAAGGCACTACACTCCACTATAGAATCCACCTTTGCAAACCACACATACAAAAACATCGATCATAACATCGACATTCTACACGCACACACAAAAGGCCGAAAACTAGACACTCTAGAACAATTGGAAATACACAAACACACGAAAACAAATAAAAACGACATCCTAAACGAACAGACACAATTCAAAACACACGCATTATTCGAACATATCACATCCCACACACACAACATCGATCTTTCAAAAGTCGATACAGTCGCCAACAACAAGACGGACAGCGCGCCCAACGGCAACCTCTGAAGAAGTTTTTAAAAGCGAAAACCGGTTAAGGCTATAAGGTAAAACTTTTACGTTTTTACCTATAAAAAACTTTGTGTTCCGAGCCGGTAGTGAATTAATTATAATTATAAAATAACAATTTATAATTTGTACAAAATTATAGAAAATTTGAATGAAAAAATAAAACTTTAAGGTCTTGGTGGTTCAGTTTTGCTTGTAATAATCTCTTTTTAACTACTGAGTTAACGGTAAAAACGTGTGGACCTCAGATATCCAACAAATATGTCTTTCTATTTCAACAGTTTTGGGAACAATATATTATATTCCCGACAGGATCTACGAATACATATTGTTTTTACATGGAAATCCATCTAATTTTAACAGTAATTTGTGAGATAATTTATAACCGACATTTGGTGCAAATAAACGTATTCTGTTGCCTTAACGAATGGGCACGAGTTCATTAGGAGCTCAAGTTTGCTAGAACACTCTATTCCTCTGTATCTGGTCCGCTGGGAAGACTCTTCAGATTAAGTGGAAACGCATCTGTTTTATTAAAAACGATAATGCTTGTTCAATTTTTGTGAATAATTATTTGACTGGTTAATGAACACAATAGCTTCTTCAGGTTGAGTGGAAAACCTGCTGCCTAGTTGAAGAACGGAATACATTTTTTATTTGAGCGGAGTCGTGTCTGTCTGCTCTACTAGTAAATATAACTTTTCTGCATTTGTGACTGAATACCTCTTTAGACATTAAAAGCTCTTATGAAAACCGTTTTTGAATAAGTATTATTAACCAATTAAAATTTATTTATGGCTTCTGGTATAACAGACAACATATTTTTAAGGTTACTTTAAATAGCTTCTTAGAGTCCCAGTCCAGGAACAATGGGTGACACTGATGGAATATTTGAGAAACGAACACATTCGCACGTTAGGAATTACACGTTTATTAAAAAAAAAATTTGTGTCTCGTGGGACACACGCCAGAAGTGAAAACTTCAGTGTCGTGAACTGATTCAAGGTGTAGAAGATTGCTCGCATGCATTTGGAGTAAGAGAGATTTTTGCTAGAAAGAACTAAGACTCATATAATAGCGAACGGATAACTAAATGAGATGAGGGCATAATAGTGCTTATATGTATTTTAGTATAAGAAATCGTTATTTACAATTAATGTAAACAGAATCATATCACACCTTATATTTTCAGTATACACACATATACAAACAACATGTTAAAAAATAATTTTTTAATGTAACATAATGATTTACACAATATTTAGTTGAAAAGTAGGCTATAAAAATTATTATATATTTATATACAATTATTGTTAGAGGTTTTATTGGGGAAATGAAAAAGTATGTGGGGATAATATAAAAAGACATATTCTATTAGATATAGGGGGGAAAAAGAGGTGTGATTGGCCTTGCAACACTGCTTTTTCATTTCATCTGTTTTGTTACACACTGAATTAGTTTACTGCCCTAGGAGAGCGAGGTTTACGGAAGTGAGCCGAGCGCCATAGTAACGCATATGAAGTACTCACTTCAAAAGCGATGTTTCTGCTACACTAGAAAATGAGTGCCATCTGTAAGAAATTAATTCTACAACAGGAGAATATAATAATAACATTAAAACTCTTCTATGACTGCTGTTGTAAGGAATCTGGTAAACGACAGTTTCGCTAGGGACTAATAAGTAAGCGACTTAGCTTGTAGAATTCAGGTGTTATATTTTTTTTATTATTCACAATACGCAATATTGCTCTACTTCCGTACAGAATATTAAAAACGTCTGGTATATAAGTTGTGCTTCGTAAGAGAAACATCTACTGGGGTTTCCGCTCACAGAAAGAACTCAGGACTATTGTAGCAAATGTTGATGCTCAGTCATCTCTTATCAGAGCCGTTGTTGTAGAGCTAATATATTAACTTATTTTTGCTATTTGATGCCTGTATTTGGTTCTACTCTTCTAGATTTCGTCATGAATGGTACGTTTAGATCGACGTGTAGAGTTTGACTTCTGACGTACCCATGGGCCATCTACTAAATCTCGCAGCTCTTTGGATTTTTGAACTAGTAAGTTCGGCGGATCCCCATAGCATGAGTTCACAGGAACTTGTAGGTTTTAGCGTGGTTCAATGTAGTAACAATCTGCGAATTATTGTTACAGTTTAGATTTACGTCCGAGAAGCTTATAAATTTGTGTGAGCTTGAGATTGAGATCTAGTTGCCTTCGTTTGATTTGGTCCTCCTGTCAAGTGATACAACTGACGAGGTGGAGTTCAAGAGTTCAGGTGTGTAATAGATTGAACAGGTGTACAGGTGTTGCATCGGGTAGTAGAGCTAAATTAGTAGATCTTCGTTGGCTAACTGAGTAGATTTGCTTTGTTGATTTTCATTTGTGTTTTGCCTTTCAATTTGGTGAGCATATTTAAATAGATTCATAGATTGTCAAAAGTAACATGTGGATTTTTATTAACGGTTAGCGCAGCCACATCATCTGCAAAAAAATGTAATTTTTGTATGTCAGGTGTGTAGATGAGGAAGATAGCGGTCAAAAAACGCTGCCATGAGAAACACTTGATTCAGGAGAGTAGTACCTAGATTGGGAATCTGGGAGTCGTTGATTGAAAATTTTCTATCAGAGAGACAGATGCGACTTTAACGGAAGCTATTGATTAGTGTTAAACTTTTTTTTGTTTTTTTTTTTTTTTTTGTTTGCAAAGCGTTCCTTGTTGAACCTACGAGAATAGCTTTACAGGAATACTGGGATACAGAATTTCTTTTCTATGAAACCACTTGCGATTCAGTTATTAGCTCATAAACTTGTTGGGATTAGATTAGGTAAACGAGATAGAATCTGTGATCTTCTTCAATCCTTTTAATTAAACGTCACTTTATACACTTCACTCTTTGGGCATAAGGCTGACAGATCGGTAGTAGGTAGCTTTGATTAGTTTCGGTCCAGATGAAAATTAAATTGGCAGAGTATCCTCATCGAAAAGGAAAAACAAAATTATATATAACACCCCCTCCCCCCACACTTACACAGAACAAGAAACCTGAGCGATGAGTCAGCCTTCTCGTAACGCGTGACAGACTTCTGCAAATTACAACTTTCTACTTAAATTTACAAGTCACAGCGTGTATACGCTTCTTGTAGTTGCCTGTATCCGGTTAAGGGGGCCTTCTTCTTCAATGAGAATAAAGATTTTCTTGTTGCTGCTGCGTGCCATTCTTTTTAGTGCACCACACCTTCCATCACCCAGCATCATCCTCTTCGTCGATCTCTTCCTCTCCTTTCCATCGGTTTTCCTTCAAAAATATTTAACACTATTTGTAATTTATTGATAACCGAATGGCGCTCAACACATATTGCGTTAAACGAAGTTGCGTTTAGTTACCAATGTTTCCTTGTGCACAGAAAATGGTATCACCACGTGCATCCAGATGTAAAAACTTTCCGATATAGAACAAGACGTAGTATGAAAGGCCAGCTGTTAAACTCAAACAAAATGAAGGCATGAGTAAATGTTTACACTTATCTAGATAAACGTTTTCCAGGAATTCTTGCGGTCACCTGGCGAGTGTGGCCTTCAACTGTTCTACGAATTAGTTTGTTAGAACGGTGACTGGTATTAAACAACATCAAAATGAAGTGAAATGAAACTTCATTACTCTAATAATAACTGATTTCATACCAACTGACATTTAATATATTTTTATGTAAAGTTCACTGAACAAAAAACGCGAAGGATGACATTAGGTTATCAATAAACTGAAACAGTGTTAAACACTTTTGAAGGAAAACTATAGAAAATGACAGGGTAACGTCGGCCGAGGAGTATTTGGACGACGACGATCATGATGGGAGCTGGAAATTGTGGTACACTTAAATGAATTAGAGTAGAGCAGGAGCAATAAGACCTGACTTTTGTTGAAGAAGAATACCTCTTAACCGGATAGAACCGACCACACGAAGAAAATACACGCTGTTGACTTGTAAATTTGAATAGAAAATTGTAATTTTAAGTACAGTAGGTTAGAGAAACTGTCACGTGTTACACATACACCTCGTAAAGCGTGTACGTACCTTCACGTCATATGGTAAAGGGAGGACACGGGGAGGAATACAAGAGAGAGAGAGAGAGAGAGAGAGAGAGAGAGAGAGAGAGAGAGAGAGAGTGGGCAGAGGGAAAGAGAGAGAGAGAGAGTGAGTGAGTGTGGGCGAGGGAAAGAGAACGATGAAGATCGTTTAAATAGAGGGGAGAGAAGAGAGGGAAAGAGACAGATAGAAAGCGAGAATATTTGGGAGGTTTGAAAAGTGTTTTTGCAACCGAACGAACGAAAACGTTTATAAAACATTTCAATAAACAAAAGTGTTCACAGAATAGAAGCAGTTTGACAGCGTATAGTAGAATTATGTTAGAGACAAAAGTTTACTTATTGAACTTAACCTTCTGTTTAAACGTACGGATGTCGAATATTAGTTACCTTGACACCATATTACAATACACTCGTCTCTTTCATGACGTTAATTGTACGTCC